>JAYRBW010004664.1:0-13755 GCA_036023295.1 Invenusta paracnida | reverse complement strand
TACCCCCTCCCCTTCCGCGAGGGCCGTGAAATATTATACTTAATATAATCCTCATCAATCTCTTTAAAATTTTCATACGTTAATATATGATGGTACTAGTCATATAAATTAATACAACATATCCTATATAAACGGTGAGCCATATGAACAAGTTATTGTTCGTGTGTTTTTGTGTATTTTGCTGTAAACATATTTAATAATTTTTGTTCACAGTTGTAAAATTTAAAAAATATAGTAAACTGTAAAAGTGAAACATACATAGGCAATAATCTAGATTAAAAAGCATATTTGCTTATATTTATTTACTAAAATGTAGATAACTAGGTATACATATAATGTTAATCAGTCACCATACCAAAATACCCAACGTATTTTCTCTACTGAAAGTGCTTGTCCTTGACATATATCAATATGAGACTTTCATTCTTTCAATAGAACACTGAAACTGCTTGATTCCGATCTCGATTTATATAGATTTTCTGCTTTTGTAGAAAGCTTGATTACTAATATAATTAAACTCGTATAATGAAATCAACAGACACATTAATATTCAAAATAATTAAATTTAATAAATAAAATCCATAACATATGTAAAGGTTAATTATTATTCCTTTTTTATAATTTAAGCTTCAATATTTTAAATAATTTCATATTTTTAGCTCTTATTGTTTTAGAAGTATTTGTGCTGCATTAATAATGATTGTAAATTTTGTATGCGGATGTGGATACTCTAAGTATTTTATTTAGGAAATTGTAATTCAATGTGGGTTTGATAATTTACCAGATTATTTTAACTACATGATCTACTACTACTATACTTATTAATAGTTTAATATATAAGTAATAATTCAACTGTAACTATATTCTTCTATAATATTGTTCGGTGATATGAACTTACCGTAATGGCTAGGCAAATCTCCCTGAATATCGAAATAATTCGAGTAGTCAAGCGTTAAAGTTATTCAGCCTTATTTATACAAATTCAGTCAAGCGTGCGCATTTTGAAATTATGGAAACAATTAAATGTTTTATTTAACTAAATATACTTAAATGATTGTCTGATAATGTTATATAGCGTTTACATTTTAAGATTAAAGTTGTAAATGTGTCTATCTACATTGTACCTATATTGTATGCATTTATACACTCGTCTAAAATGTGTTCATAAAATGTTATAATCTGTACTTGACCGTTAATATATTTTATATTTATAATAAATTGAATTTAGGTAGTTTTTCTAAATGGATCAGAAAATATTAAACCTTGTTTGCATTGAAATTAAATATATATATTAGTAGTAGAATAGGTGCCTTTCCAAATCACTCCCACCCTCCTCCCTCTCTCTTCCCCCTTGCCCCCTTGCCCCCTCCATCCACTCAATTGTTGGAGCGTACAGGTGCGTGTGTAAGTATGGCGCAAATTGAAATTTAAAAGTACGCGAGAATTTTAAAAAGTTTGTGCGCGCCATTCAAATTTAAATACGCAGAAAGTTGTTAGAAACAATTATTTATAAGTTACATATATACTACTTGTTTTTAATTTCAGTAGTATAGCTATGATATATTCATATTTTGTAAAACTTAATAAATTCCTAAATAATATCTCGACTCTCTTAAATGATTCCCTAAAAGTATGCTAAATATATCTTAAACTCCTAAAAGATTCCCTAAAAGTATGCTAAGAATTCCTCAAAAGTATGACAAAAATTCCTTAAACTCCTAAATGATTCCTTAAAGGTATGCTAAACTCCTAAATGAATCCCTAAATGCATGCTAAGAATTCCATAACAGTATACTAAAAATTCCTCAAACTTCTAAACATAAGTACCACACGTAAAAATAACAAGTTCATCCATAGAAACATATATTCTATTATAACAAGCAGGATATCTCACTACAACAGTTAACATTTATATAACAGTATAAGCATTAGTAATTGTATCGTCGGATAACCGGGTATCATCAAAGTTAAACATATAGTTATGAGGTATGTTGGTTAAATCCATGAGTCACTTTCCTCGTCTCCAAATAAACGTCTATTGAATGACGGGGGTTGATGTATACACTATTGGTACTGGTGCTTGTGATGTTGACACATGCCAGTCTGGTGGCGATGGGTGTTGCTCTGCTGATTCAAGTCACATTGGCATTACCTGTTTGTCAGCGCTCATAATATATTGAGGTACATTCATGAGGCGTAGATCATTTTCAAATTGGTACCAGCCAATTGGTGGAGCTTTGTTTATTCTGCTATTAACAGAATACCTCACAAAGTCCAATGTATTAGATTATATGTGTCTATTTTGTTGTCATCCAGATATCATCCGTCTTGCAGATACATGTTCAGGTTGTGTAGCTGGACTTGAAGGTAATCCAACTTCTTCTTCCTCAAATTTCCGTTTTCTGATTTCTTGGATGAGGTTGTAGGCATACAATATATGGACTACATCTGGCGCTAATTCCACTTCACTTGTAGATTTTTCTGGCATTGATTCACTGTTCTTTTTGTGTTTCTCATGTTCGTCTTCACTAAGCACAACCATTTGCCAAAAAGGTTAATCATTCAAAATTGGTTCAGTTTTTATTCCCAATTGATTAAGTATGACCTGGTTACCCGTCAATAGACATATTTTGGTTCCTCTTTTAGTAGAATATGATTTCGCACTCGTAAATAGGCGGGTGTCAGCTGGTGTTATTCGATAAATAGATAAATGTAAGGGTTGTCTACAAAATTCTTCTTGAAAACTGAAGTTTGGAATATGGAATTCGCAAGAAACATTTGTTGTCCGAGATGACTCACTTTGCTGACATCACGTGGGTTCTTGAAAATAACCAAGTATTGAGTCATGTTAAGCAATCAATGACTACAACATTCAGGGTGGCTTGCGGATGATGCTAAAGCATGTATATACCAAGAACTCAAAGGCAAGCAAGATATCTCTTACATCAGATCGCGCGTCACATACGGTGAAAAAGCATGCACGGACGAATGGGAAAAGAACTTAGCTAAACACTAAATAAGTAGCTTCAGAATATTCAGAACAGGCCACTCAACTGAATTACTTGCTCATCGTCACAGAATTTATCTAGCCGAATTGACTATCTGCCGCTTATACAATAAAGAGTAAGATAACTTAGAACATGTCCTGCTGCACTGTCCAAGTTTAACAAAAATTAAAATAAACAACAATATCACCAGTCTCCACGACCTCACTTCTAACCCAACTGGCTCCAGAAAACTCTAGTTAACCTTCAAAACTAGTATTGATAATGAGTAACAACAACAATGACAACATCAAACGGCTTGATGAGAGGTATTGTTCAGCTGTAGGAACACCATCGTATACAGTAATCTGTCTTTCGAAGTCAACCGGCGGCTTGTATTGTGAACCAATGAACCAGTGAATGCATAAGAGTTATTTTTTAAATAGTATATCACAATTCCGAAGTAAATTCTCCATAAAGGTGGTTTTTTCAGTCATTGTCTGCATTACTACCATCATAATAGCATTATGCCGTAGGCGAAAATGAATCTCTCTATAGTTATACACTGGTAAGTAAGCATTCTATTTTTAGACATTAAGGCATGTCTATGAACATGAAGACGCATCTATACAAATTTATATATAATTTGAACCATGTTCAAAATACCTAGGCTATGGGGGGACAACAGCCTGAACAAAAAATTGCAGATGTGGAGAAGGATGATGACTTTGAGTCACAAGCTGAAAATATTAAGGACGAGAACAACAAATTGCGACGCTATAAGGATGTTGCAAAGCTGAATATCAAACATTCATATTTAATTAAATGCATTTTTCAGAACAGAACAAAAGACGAGATAAACCAGGCTACTATATCTGATATGGAAAAATTTGTCAAGCGTAGGATGTTGGAGACTGAATTTTATGGATAAATGTAACAGAGATGATGCCTTGCACTTTTTTTATACCCGCTTTAATAAATTGAAGAAGATAAGCAATTACTGTGCTACTATGAGCTCTACTTTGGAGAAGGTAATCACAGGAACTTGGGGGATCTGGAAAAACGAAGTGCATGAAACTGTCGGCAAAATAACTAAAAGAGAGGTGGACGTTGATGAAGAGAAAACATAGGAAGAAGAGGAGAATACATCTGACGAGGAGAATTAATGGAACATTTACCTCTATTATGGCTGTGTTTTAACTTTGATGATGCCCGATTATCCAAAGATACATTTACTAATGCTTGTGCGGTTATGTAAAGGTTAACTGTTGTAGTGAGATATCCTGCTTGTTATAACAGAATATATGTTTGTATGGATGAACTTGTTATTTTTACTTGTGGTACTTATGTTTAAGAGTTTGAGGAATTCTTAGCATACTGACTGTTATGGAATTTTTAGCATGCATTTAGGGATTCATTTAGGAGTTTAGCATACCTTTAGGGAATCATTTAGGAGTTTGAGAAATTTTTAGCGAATTCTCAGCATACTTTTTGGGAATTATTTATTAGTTTAGGACATTTTTAGCATACTGTTAGAGAATCATTCAGGAGTTCGGGAAATTTTTAGCATATAGCTAGGGAATTCTTAACATACATTTAAGGAATCGTTTAGGAGTTTAGTATACCCTTAGGGAATCATTTACGAGTTTAAGGAATTCTTAGCATACTTTTAGGAAATCTTTTAGGAGTTTAGGAAATATTTAGCATACTTTTAGTTAATAATTGAGTAGTTTCGATATATTATTTAGAAATGTATTAATTTTCACAAAATATGGTTATATCATAACTATACTACTTAAATTTAAGACAAATTGTATATATGTAACTTATGAATAATTGTTGCTCATTTTAATTCATAAGGGTACCATCTTAACCGAAAGCAATTAGTAGCCGTCTATTAAAAACCTGGGCGCAATTTTTATTTTGTTAGTAAATGGAACAGTAGTATGTAATTAGACACCCACGTTTAATAAGGAATACTCTGGTCGAATGGAAAATGCCATAATCGAAATCTACACCATTAATTATTTAGGGAATCGCTACCTTACTTATTTAAATCGGTGTATGTATGAGTACTGTGATACATAAAACATATTTATTTCAATATTTAATAAAATTTATTTGAGCCAAGCATACGGATCATTGGTAAACCATTTTCCTTTTGTAATTTTTTACAAAGCTAACAGATATCTGACTATTCTTTATCAACGTATTTCAATATTTTACTTCATTTTTATTATGTTGCAGGTTAAATAAATGGTGATGATGATGAATACATCGACAAGATTCTTATAAAACATAAATCCTCAATAATATGGACTTTTATAGTGGGTAATATGCATATATCCACTACATAGACATCAATTGAGTACATTAATGTCTATTAATATACATATGTACTCAATTATACATAAATCGATACTTTATCCCTTGAGTATCTGGGTAATATCCGTGGTAATACTGGAGGTAATACCCATATTATCTCCAGGATACATACTCATATAACTTTTTTTATAATTTAATCAATTGTGTTAATTTAATTAATTGATCATATTATACTTTAACTATGGTTTAAGAATAAATTGGTTAGAGTTATTAGATAATACTGAAACACATTATACCAATAATAAAGGTGATTTTAAGCATGAATTATTGGTAAAGCTAACTTTGGATAGGCATATATTTATAATATAAAATAAATTTACATTTATATCGGCCCATTTTTCATGATGATTGTTAACTATCATGATTTGGTTATATTAAAAAGGTTTATAGTATAGATTGGCGCATAAAAAACCGCATTTTTTATCCATAGATTGGTCTATTTCAGTGTAATACCCAAAAAATAAAAACCACAGACTCGGAATAACAAATTGAAGAAAAAACAATAGAAAAGACCAATAATTACAAACAAAGTTCAGATATATTTCGGCTTAAAATGCCTTCATCAGTGAGTAAAATGAAAAAAATGAGGGGCTAAAAACGCGATTATTTGTGCGCCAATCTATATATCACTATTGAAAGATAATGAAGTAATTTATTATCTTGTAAAAAAAATATTATTATGAATTTGAAATATAATGATATATATATATCTATATGCGTGTTTTAAGACATCTAATTTTGAACAACACTGTGTATAATAACAACATTATATGTTTTTCTTCTTTTTACATATTAATTATTAACTACATCTGAAAAACTATTTTGAATAGTAGCATACCATTTAAAACAAGAGGTGCAGTCACAATCTGTTTTTTTGTTTTGTTAATTAAAAATACGGTGTATTTTATTATGTAAATGTTATATATTAAAAACTAAGTTAAATGGTATAAGATAATTTCAGAATGTACCAAAAGAGATAGAAACATTCAGTTTTTTATGCGAAATAGTGAACTCTTAATTTTTTTATTGCTGTTATATAAAAATATATATTTTAAACAATACGTCTGGGCATTGCTGTATGATTTATTATGCTATATAATTTTTGCCATTTATTTGGGGTGTTGTGTATAACATTTTGTTGAATGTTAATATAATAAATATATTTAAGTTTCAGAACTCTGATTGATACATTTTCTTATAATTGAGTGTTAATATTAATGTATTGACAAAGTAAAAAAAATGTTTTAAATATTTTATAATTTTATACTTATTTCGTATCTTTACATAATTTTATTGGCATTTATATTTGTCATAACAATATATTCAGAAATCTATAAAATCTTTCTTTTTCTGTTTATGAGCATGAAATTAATCAAAAACATGTAAATAAATTTGATTGTGCACTGCGATTTTTGGGTGATATGTTTGCAAAATCATAACTATAATTTGGTTAATATAATTATTAAAAAATATATATAATCAGATAATTGACATCAATAAAGTGAAAAACAATTACTTTGACTAATTATTATTGTATACATATATATCTCTAACAAAACAAATGTCTTTCCTAATATATATAATATACATATATTGTAGTGAATTCTATCCCATGTCAATGACTTTGTCAACGGTTTTAGACGGCAACAATGAGCCTTGTTACCGGCTATGAGAGAAGAATAGAATCTATAAAAATTGATTTTATTGAATAAAACATTGAAACCGTAATAGGAAGCATTGGAAAATTGGTAAAAATAATCGATAATAGCATTTGCTACAATAGTAATCTTGCATAGATATTTCAAGCATCAATATCCATGCAAGATTGATATATTATCCAAGTAGTTATAAGTTGTTATCATAATTTTGTTATTATCTTATATTGATATCAAAGTAGTGTATAAAGTTTTAAATGTTTCATATATTTAACTTTTATCTGCCTAAATATCAAGATTTGTTCAAACCAACATACAATAAATTTGAAAAATGTTCAAAAAGCATCAATTGAAAATTATCTTGCTTTGAATATATTCCATACACATATTGATTCAAAATATTATTAAAATTGATGTGTAGTTTCATAAAATTTCTTAATACAAGAACAAAATTCAGTTCAATCCACCTTTACATCTAAATAATAGACATGGACTGCCGAAATTGTATAACAGAAACTTAATTATTCATCACATCGGTGGACTTGTAAACGAGATTTTTTGTCTGAAACCCACCTCATAGTTGATCTTTTTTAATATATAATTACATTCTTGATACGTTTCCAACATCACGCTTATAAAACATGTAATAAGGACAAAACTCATCATCATTAACTTTTGAGAGCTCGATATCAGCAATAAAAAGCAGCAATAGTTGCTGAGGATATTTTATAGTCTTTATATAATTTCGCATTGTTCTTTTGAACTTAACAGGAATATTTTCTATGAATAGAAAATATTGGTTTAAGAAAGCTCTATTCAACAGTCGAACTACATACCACATTAATCTTTGCGTATACTAAAATCCATCTAATTTATCAATAAAAGCTTATTTTTAGTACCTAATTAATTTATAATACCGTAGTTATCACTCTAATAAAGGCATATTACTTTTTCATGGTGGCAGCATTCTATGGTGAGCTATGAAAATGTTTCTTCAACATCTTTCGAGTATAGCTATTAATCAGTTTCATTAGGTTCATGTGCGCAGTTAAATATATATATAAATATAATTATGTACACGAGGGTTTGTAACGATCCTCTCATATATGTGTATTATACATATGTATAGTTTATGTTAATTAATAAATTTTTAGTAAGCCAAGATATTTTTTAGGTCATGTTTATAGTTTTTTAATCAACATTTATACAATAGGTTACATAATAATTAAATATTTATTTTTTAGTACATGATTACTCATAATTGTATATATATATATATATCACATTATAAATTAATTTAACCTCTTTAAGTAATAAACAAAGAATATCACCCAAATTTACCAAATTCATAACAGAATATGACGAAACAAAAAATGTAACCAAGCAATATAAGACAATATTTTAAACTGTCATATACATAAATTTTCATTAAATTCTGATAAAAGCATACAGAAAAAGTAATTGGTATCGTTAATGTAGTAAACAGCTATGTATTTTTTAATATGAGGAACAATTTTCTTTGAATTAGTCCACATTTCTTTCTAGAAATATATCTGTAAGAGTAATTCGATTATTTTTATCTCTAAAAGTGAGGAATGTTTATCTAAACACCATATATTAAATAAAAAATTAAAGTTGAAAAATATTAATATTTAAGACATGTTATTTTACTATATTAATTACGGTTTCTATTTAAATACATTGTACTGTTTTCGTATTATTATACAGTAACATTATTAATTGTACAAACTCAATTTATATCATTTTAAAGTTTAATGAATGTTATAAGCCGATTTAAATATTTTTAACATTATGAATAATTATTACTTGAATTTTTGTCAAAGTAAGATAAGCTTTCTAAGGTGTAGCGGAAAAAGATTTTAACATTTATAGTTATAATTTATAATAGAAATACTTACTTTTCTTCATACATTATTTACCTCCATTAATTCAAAGTTTATACATTCCGTAAAATAAATAATACACTTATTTTCTGGGTAAATAAAAATATCTTATTCTATACTGAATACATTATTTCATATAATTTGTCTTCTGTTATGATGCATAACAATTTTTGTGACACTATTTTTGTATCAAGATTTTGGAGCTTATATTTTATAACTTGCAACTTTAGATCGATATTTTATATACGTAATAAACTGAAACTAATGTGATAAATATGAAAGAACGACCATAATAGTTTTTCTAATTATGCAGTATATTTGCAATAATATATTTATTATGTATACCTTCATATATTTTTTATTATTTTGATATATATTATATATATATAATGCTATGTATAGTAAAGCATTGAATAATCTTATTATTATAAATATGTATACTAATTATAATAGTTAATCTCTTTAAATTTATTCATTCATAATTTTTGTTCTATTTGACATAGAAGTAAAAAAACTTACAAAAAAATGCAAAGCGTTTAAAAATGAAACATGTATTTGTCAAAGTAACCTATATATTTCACAATTAGTATTCTAGTCAATATAGTAATCAAAGGAAATCTTCCATGTGCTATCTATTATAACTTGACAATATAACTATTACCTATATTAATATTATAATGAAAGCCTAAATATTAGAAAATTATATTTTCCATTAAGTATGTTGCTGGAACTAAATATGTTATTGCAATATATTGTTCAAAACTCATGTTTACTAACCAAGACAATATCAAATCCGGTTTTCTGATTTTATGATAAATGCACACCGAACAATAGAAGACCTGGGCCAATTTTTGTTCAATATGTTTACTACACTAACTATAAGCTACATATCCAATGTCTGCTATACTTGAAGACGAATTATAAAATTAGTTATTACTGATGTACACTGGAGTTATATATATATATATTTATATTTAAGCAATATGACAAACAATTCGTTTATAAACAAAATAAATAATTAATAACTGAAAGCATGATTCCGGTGTAATATACCTACACTCGATTGGATATTCAAAACATAATTAAATTAAATAAATATTACAATTTAGCGTTAGATAGGTACTGCTAGTATAATGTTTACAATACTTTTTCTGTAGTCTTGGAAAACTGGTCAAACTGTTTAAACTATTGTTCTTAACAATATTCATACAATAACGTTTGTTTCTGTAACCTATTCCTTAAATTCATAATACAGGCCACGAGGAAATGGTAACAAGCATAGCAAGTTATTATACTGCGTTTTATTTTGAAAATATATTAATATTTCACCAAATTATAACATCCCTTTTCATACTAACTTACTTATTAAAACCGAATGATAGTTGAGACTGTAATTATAATATAAACAGCGACTGTTATTAAAGTACATACTATGAAAATATATATTCACGTCTCAACAAAGCAGTATGTATTCTGTATGGGAGTCTCGATCATTAAGTCAGCTGTACAGTAACACACGCACATATGCAATTATAGTTGCTTTGTACCTAAATTAAAGTTTTCAAAGATAGTATATTGTCCAATATACGTGTCAATCAAGAAAGTAAAATATAATTAGGTAGCTGAAGAGCCCTAATTTTTAAACAAAAATGTAATTCTGTATCTCTATTTACATTGTCATACTTATAGTAAACAATCATATTCACACAAAAACTGTTGACTGACATACAACAAAATTATAGATTAAATTTGTTATAAATTAATACATTACCTGATAAAAATGGAGAATATGCAACATAGATAAAGTGATACATTTTTAACTGGTTAAAAATGGGGACATTATTTTATGTATTATATGTACTTTTTTCAAGGATATATTAATTAACACATTTATATTTTCCTACTATCAATATAGTTCCAATCAAGGACGCCTAAAGTAACAGAGCAGAAAACATAAAATTTTATATGAAAAATAATTGAAGGTCTTTAAGTAAACATATTATTATGCATGTAGAAAAGTACAGAAATATGAAATATATTGAAATTAGTAGTTTTTTAATTATATCTCAGTCGATCATGGTAGATACTCTTGTGCTTTGCATTATTCTTATTTGTGATATTTAAAGATATTTAAAGATATTTAAAGATATAGAAAAATAATTGTACAACTTAATAGAAAATGCAATTTTACTATATTTATGCATATCTATATAATATAAACATGTGATGGATTGGTAAACCTTCACTATGCTGGCATACATTTTAAATATCTATAGCATGACATTATTAATACCTATTGAAAAAAACTTAAAATTACAAAAGAAACACAATACTCATACAAAATTTTCACGATATTTTTATTAAAGGAAGGAACTAAATTTGTCTTTTGTTTCTTCAATTAATATAAGAAAGATATGAAAGAAATATATATATTTTCACGAAAATGAAAAAATAATTCGATATATACTCGTATACCTAAACATATTTAATTTAAAATATATTAATTACTGACTACAAATTAACATCTATGAAAAATCAATTTGAAATATTTGTACAGAAATATTTTTTTTAATCTAATCTAGAATGTATTCATTAAATATACCTATTATGGCAATCGAAAAGGAGACCGTATCATTTTTTTAATATTTGGATATCATAAACAATTTTGTTAATCTTAAAGCATATTGAAAAAATCGCTTACTAAAATACAGCAAAATTAATTAATTTCTTTGTACTTTATTATTCCACGAATTACAAACTTGAAACGCTGAATATATTTGAAGAGATAAAAGTATGTGTACGGAAAATGTTGATAAGTATATCTTTCTATAACTAAGCCTTTCTTTCTCATTTTTGATAAGTTTTGCGTTTGCACATATAAAATAAAATTATGACAAAAAAAATATTTTTTTATTGAGCTCATTTCTTACATATATAAGAAAAATATGATGTAAGAATTTGAATTATAAGTTTGAAAATTGATTTTCCAAAATGTACCTAAACATTCATTTAAAAAAATTAATATTTGTAGTAACTGATAGTATTCATTTTAATGACTATAGTTATAGTCTCACAGAGTAATAATAATATATCAATTTATGAATACTCAATGGTTATAGTTAGGTATATCAATGGTTATTTTCATAAATACTATTATAATTTCTATATTTAATGGAAATTGTGATGTTATATTTGTAACAACAATCAAACTTTACAAGAAAATACTAGAAACAATGCGTTTATCTACAAATAAAAGATTATATTACGTTTTTTCAAGCTATGGACACCTACACATAAGATATACACATGATTAAATTAAGTTTATAAAACTTACGTATGTGTCTATTTCTTATACCCATAAGTAGGTGTCTATGTTTTGACCTTAAATTGTATCCAATATTTACTCTAAGCCAATAAATATATATCTTCTACATTAAGTTTAACTACATCTCTTTTCTGTCTAAATGTAAGTTAATGAATTATCTTCTAATTCGTTAAAATTATTCATTATATTTTATCAATGAAATTATTTTTACATTCTTTGTATAAATTATAACTAAATCTCCCCTTTTTGATCCATAGAAAATGCAGCTTTCGACAATATTAAAATAATATTTACTCAAATTATTTTTATTATATATATTCATATATAGTTTTCTCTTACCGTTTCTCTTAACTATAATTATAGAGATTAAAATTTATTTGCAACTTTTTGTGTTTTGTTATATTCACTATTACAGTGATTAATAAATAAATAAGTCAAAATATACAACAAAATATTAAGGTAGAAAAGGGAACGATTGACATTCAGGTATATACTACTTACGATATTAAACGATATCAAAATACTGGAAGTTAAAAAAAGTACAAAAAAGTTACTATAACAGAGGTTCTTAAATGAATGACTGTGAACGTAAAAGATATAATCTATATATAATATTAATTATAACCCCCTATATAATAGATAGAGCAGAATATAACAGAAGAGTACTTTTGAGCAGATATTGACATTTCGGAAAACTTTATTATCGGATCAACAAGAAGCTGGGACATTTTTTCAGTTAAACAAAACTTTATATCACAGTCAAGAAAGAGCCTTACAAAAAGGCATCGATTAAAATCACAGAAGCATAATTTTAATCTGAGTATTTATTTATTTTAACTGATTTTGAAGGCAAATCAGATGATCAGCATATCAAAATCAGCTTTAATTAATTAGTTTAAAATATAAACTATATTAATTCGTTTAATATATTTACGCATAGTGAAATGTGTTAGATATGTCTCGCTGATTCCCAGATAATAGTGAGCAATAATATATTATAATGAATAAAATTAGTATGATTGAATTTTTATTTAATAATATATAATAAATAGTTTCCAATTTACTTGATCTTCGATACTACATAGAATATTTTATAATTATTGCTAATTATATCGTTTTAATTCATGTCGTATTTCTGTTCTATTTTACTTTTATTGGTTATGAATTATTTTAATTGAATGACATATTAGTTGTATAACTGTGTCATATAAAAGACTATTGTAATTAACTATAATCATCTATTATAAACTAAAACAAAAGATGCTATAATTATTCAACAGTAAGGGTTCTCCGATTACTATAATTTTGAAACAATGTCACAACTAAGTAATACAGCGCACTAAACAGTAATATATATTTGTAGGATACGTTTGGCATATACCTATGCTTGTATGTAGGTAATAAATAAATAAATATGCATTATGTATATTATTACCTGTTATTATTGTATTATGTGCCGTTTTTTGGTATTTGTTGTATTTGCCGTACGAATTAAAACGTAC
>JAYRBW010004653.1:0-13756 GCA_036023295.1 Invenusta paracnida | reverse complement strand
GTCAGAATAGTTGAAGACCACCCAGAATTTACGCTTATCCAAATAAAAAGGTATCTTCAGATAGCGTTACCACAAAACCTCAAGTATGCGTCAACACAATATGCAGGATTTTAAACAGGCAACTGATAGTCTTGAAGAAGCTTGAGACAAACGAGCAAGACCGAAATCGGGAAGACGTTAAACTGGCAAGAAGACATTTTGCAGAATAGATACTGAACGTGGGTGATGAGAAAGAAGTGCGGGAGTTCGTTTATGTCGACGAAAGCGGATTTAACCTCTGGGTCGCAAGGACGCGTGGACGGACGGCTGCTGGTCAACGAGTGGTTCGAATTGTTGGAGGGAGAAAGGGACCAAACTTTTCCCTCATAATCGCTATTTCCAATATGAGGGACTGCATCACGACGTTTACGAGGGAGGGACAAATCATGTCCGTTTTAACAATATTATGGAGCGTCTGACTTTCATTTTTGATAATGCAACTTTTTATCGTCGTGTACAAGAAGTAAACATGAGGCAGAACCACGAATTTCGATCTCTCCTAGCATACAGCCCCTTTCTGAATATTGCAAAAATGCTTTTTCGACGTGGAAGGCAGCCTTCAAAGCACAATTAGCCGAAGTTCGACCAATGATGTTGGAGCTGCCATATCAAGAGCGTCTGGCCACACTGGCAGTAGCTAAGAGAATAGAACATTGATGTTCTAACTCCAGTTAAGGCAATTGCGTGGTACAGAACAACCACAACATACTTCCCACGTTGCATCCAGCAAGAGGACATTGTTCAGGATCATGCGTGAATGTATCCTAGCAATTGTGTCCGTGAATGTGGTCACTACTGAGGACAAATTCGTGTATTTCATTTTATTTCAAAAATGTCTGTTGTGCATTTATGCTGTTCCTTTGCAGTTTAGTGTATTTGTTTCATAATAAAAAGTATCATCTCCTGTACATCTGTTTTAAATAACCAAATAGATTGACTTATTTGATTATATTTCAAAATTTATTTAATCTAGTTAAGAAAAATTTAGAGTTAATGATCAAAAGTTTACACTTCATGTTTGAAATATAAACTCTGTAATTGATAATTACTCGTCTCTTATGAAACGCAAAAAATCACAGTGTGAACTGATTCTTGTCGCTTTTGAAACGGTATCTCTCAATTAGTATTGGTGAATTATGTGTGTCAAGTACAGATTTAACTTCGCCGCACAATGTCACTTAAGCCGCTTTAAAAATGCAATCGCTGCTATTACCCTGAAATTTGTCGATAATTGCTGATAAAACCTGTAACATAATTAACAATATTAGGTCTATAACATTATAAATTATTATTTTTTTGTTAACTTGATTTTTTTATATTTTTGATTTGTGTTTATATTTACTTTTTCGAAATATACATTTTTTATACATGTGCGATGGATCATGGAGAGGTATCATGAATCAAGGAATTGTGGCGGTAGTTGTGAGGTAAGGTGTTGTGGCCCCGCAGGAAGTTAGTTGTGAGATAAGGTGTTGTGGCCCCTCAGGAAGGTAGTTGTGAGGTAAGATAATGTGGCCCCGCAGGAAGGTAGTTGTGAGGTATGGAACCGAAAGTGCAAGGACACATGTCTTCACTTGATGACACTAAGTGGATTTTTGTGTCTGTATTTTTGTGGAGCTCATATTTGCAGATTTTTCATTATTTGGTGAACGATCTGATAAAATGTACTTCGTATTGATCGAAAAGCTGTGCAAATAATTCAATAATCTTTTACATTCATTTAACACTTTGAATTAAAGTAATGTTATTTAAATTGAAATTATTAATATTCTGCGTCCATATTAATTTCATTTTTTACTATTTAATTTATACTACAAGTTATAAAGTATTCAACTGGTACACTGATTCATTCAACAACAAAAAATTAAATGTACATCTAAAAATAAAAGATATGATTTATAAACATATAATTGTTATCTTATACAACTAATCAATTATAATTGAAAATCACACATCTATTTCAAAAGAAATTTTGATGTTTCAGTAATAATGTAAAAAAGAAACGATCTTTACTTATATCTACTTTTTTCTTTACTATTTTTATTAAATATATAATAATATTGAAATTTTGTCACACTTACCTTGAACAGTTGGTTTAATAATTATATTAACACATATGCCAATTAGAAATAAATCCTTTCGAAAATTTATAGAAATCATGTCTCAAAAGTTAATAGCAATTAATGTATTCAGAAAATAAAAAACATCCATTTAGAATAGTTTTTTATGGCATTCCAATATACCTACTATTGAAATGAAAGTACTGGGCGCCGTATACTCCTATGCTGTCAAAGGATACCTCATTGAATCATTGGTTTTCAGAAGCACCAATAGAATAGGGACAATTTTCAAAGAAGAACAGTGATGAATATTATTCATTTTTAGACTTCTCAAAATATAAAACTTAATTCTACTGATAAAAAAGTGTGAGGCAAAAGTAGTATGAAACATAATTTTTTTAAATGAAACACACAACTTTTAAAATAACATCTATGAATTTTTGAAGTGTGAATTCATGATTAAAACACGACATTTTAGATGAAATGAATAGAGTGGTAACTTTTGCCATCGCTACTCATTGGTTTAAACCAGAGAGTAATAATAGACAGTGTTTTAGCTCTTATCTATTTCATACATATACATTGCGCTATAAATTTTCGTCAATAAAAATCGTTTTATTTAAAAAATGATTTAAATGGGTAGTTGTCCAAATATATGTATTTAATTAATTTTAAGAGCAAATACATTTATTCACACAGCTGGAACATAAGTAAGTTGTCTGTAAAATATAATTTAATGCCTGTGTATCTACATAAAACTATTTTACTGCATAAACTGTTGAACTACTGCCAATTATTAAACATTATTTTGAAAAAGCTTTTTGGTAGCTAGTAGTATAATTAAAATACACACATTATCAATAAGAGTCAAAGCTCTGTGAAATTATTACTCTGGTTTAAACTCATAGATATCGGATAACAAACTATTATAACGATAAAAAATTTACATTTCGGATGAGATCGGATAACGAACTATTATAACGATAAAAAAATGTATATTTCAATGTTTAAAAATGTTTATTTCTATATTTTAAATTATAACCATCTTTCGAATTAAATTTATCTACAATCAAAATAGTAATTATAGATATAAAAATAAATTTCTAATTAAAGCTATAAAAGTGAAAATTGAAGAAATTAATGATGTCATAGCTTTTAATGGAGACCTCATCTTTTTATTTAATATCATTATAACAATTTTAGTTCTTAATTTATTCATTTTAATATATAATAATTTTCATCCAATAAGTATTGTGTTATCGTAGTTTCTCACCATCCATTCAAATAAACTTTCTTCCTACTTTGAACTGTGTCGTTATTTTTTTAATAATTATATATTCGTTTCCGAAATTTTGAAACTATGTATAACTTAATATTCTGTTATGTTTTCAGTTTCCGTAGGCATCAGATTAATGTCTAATGAAGTTTTTCTGGTGTTGCCACCACTTTATACGGCCACTTCCACTTCCGAAATTTAGAGTTCCATAGCACAGATAAGAGCAATTGTATTTTCCTTTCACAATATTATGCTCTTTGATCAAGGTAACAATTTCCTGGCGCTTTTACATTGATACTGGTAAAATTCTAGCCATATTTATTTTTCTTCTTCCAAACGAGTTTCTACTTGAGTTAAAAACTGTTTCTCAAGTAGGTTAGCTTAGCCGTTTCTATTAATAAATTTAGTAAATATATTATTTTTTCTCCATACCGATACATATATTTGTCAAAGTTGTTTTATATCTATAAATAGTAATATTCGGACATATATACCGCACTAAGATGCAATGCGAAGCATGTCGATTTTAAAGCAAATTTGGCATTATAAACATATCAGTCTATTTACCTACACAAAATGAGGCGCAGCACGGCAATTCAGTTTACTTTATATACCCGGGTTTAAAGAGTTAAGCTTTATGAGACAGTTCAAACGTGAAAAGTGTAAAATTCTCAACTTAACGTGCAATAAAAATCTACATTACCAACTTAAACCTTTATTAAAGTATTTTTATACAGTAATCAATACATATAAGTTTTTAGTTCTCAACTGATTTGATATTATACATTTTAAATTAATGACAAGAAGAATTCACTTTTTTGGCAAAATAAATGTTACCATAAATAAGTAAAATAATAATAAATAAATAAACAAAATGAATAAATTATAATTTTACCAAGTACCTACTTCTACCTATTTTATAAACTCTAAATCGAAAATTTGTGATATGTAATCACAAAAATATGTATTGAATACTTTATAAAGCTATTTCAATTTTAAAAATGTAATATATATTACTTAGAAGTGTATTGGTCTACAAATAAACTAAGCTTCAATTACAAACTCTCATATACCTATACCGGTATGTGCATTTATAGATCTCAGGGGCATACTTCAGTATCGTTATTTTATATATATATATATATTTTTATTATTTCAAGTTTTGTTTTGCCCTAAGTTATTTCATTCTTAGCAATAGCATGTCATTATTTTCAAAGTTTTCTAAATTGCATTATTTATGTGAATCTACTAGTTACACAAAGGAGATTGTTAACAATTAATCGATTTTAATATTTTATTAAAAAAATATAATTTGATAGATTATTCTGCAAACTAATTAAATTTTACAATAACTAATTTGTACATATACCATGCATATTAATAACACACATGTATATGAGTATAATATATTCATTGATTAAAATACTCAAATATGTGATAATATCACATAGAGTTAATTAAATTACTCTATGGTGTATACATTGCGAGCTATGATTTCACCGATATATTGAGTGAATTAACCTGCAAATTCTATCTTCTTAATTTCTATAAAGTTATTCAGTTCAAAGAACTGTATATAATGAATGTTTTATGCGGAATATTGTATAAGGACCTAGTTTATTACAGTTTCTTAATCATAGTTGCAAGAATCAGATTATTAGTAATTCATGTATCCGCATCATTTTGTCAGATTTAGTAACAGTAACAATGCCTCTCTATCGTAAGCTCTATGGATACTCCTGATTAATGGTATTGGAATTTGTATAAATAGCCAGACTTTTCATTAAAAAAAACAGATGATACATCATTCATTATAGAAGTGTTACTTACATAGTAATTTATTCACAACTTTGTATTTAAGTACATTGAAACTAATTTGTTTATATAATTATTTAATGGTAGACATATCATAGATGAAGAAAGAAATAGATTCAAGAATTTTTCTCTGGCTCTCCAATGCTTCTTAATAAAACAGTTGTACAATTGTAATATTTGATTAACTGGAACATTTAATTGATTTACATTATAGTAAAATAAACTAATGAATTAATCAAAAACATGTTAGATGTAAACTATGAAATAATACATACCTATAAAAGGACACAAACTTCCTTTTTCTTTATGCTACTATAGTATGCAATGTAGATGGTATAGGATATAGAATGAAATATTACGAAATCATAAATGATTAGGTATTAGTTCGATATTCAATGTCCAGACGAAACTAAATATTATTCTAAAATTCTGCCAAAAATGTTAGTTCGATGTTCTTAACTTTTTCCAAATCAATTTAGAATGTTCCACTCAATTGAAGCATAATTACAAACCAAAATTAGTGCTTTTACTGTTTTTCGGAAGTTGTTTTACCACCGTCTATGAGATTTAAAATGGTAGCTCTCTTTTAACTGTTTACTTTTTATATATAGATTATTATTAACCTAGTATTTTCTTATGTTGTCAGCGCACAATATATTTTTTTAAATGCCCCAAAATAAGTTACAGTAAATAGCACCGCCTTAAGCATGTTTATACTCTGTGTTTTCTTCACATGTTCAAAGAAGCATTCAGTACGGATCTGCCATTAAACGAAGTAATTTGTTCTAAATACCTTCCTTACTTATGTATTTATTCTGTTTTTCTTTAGCCTTCATATTTTTGTTAAAGCTTCTTCAGTTGCAGGAAATTGCCAACGATTTTATTTCCATCGTCTATACGATCAGTTTATGCTTGATAAGCAAGAAATATAATTATATTAAAAAATTATACTACATAATATATACAATACTTCTCACAGACCACATAAAATACATTGAATTTATAATACTCTTTAACAATTTTCGTCCATATCTTTGGCAAATTGATAAGACCATCAACTGCTTCCTTATAGTGTTAAGATCACTATCAAAAGAATCAAAGACCAATTGGAAGTTAAGGATACCATCAAAAGAAGCATGGACCAATTGGAAGTTAAGGACACTATCAAAAGAAGCATGGACCAATTGGAAGTTAAGGACACCATTAAGAGAAACAGTATCTGGCTATACATGAGGGAATTATATAAATAAAAGCCTGTCTGGTTGAAAGTTAAGTGCACGGTCAAGAGACGCTTAGTATAGCCAAGTATAGTATAGGTGGCATATTTTTATTGATAGTGTGATACGCAGTAGCTATAAACTGAAGAATTAACTACTCTATCAACTCATGGGCGGCGTTTCCATTACTAAAATGCTTAATCAGATGCGTCATATTTGACAAATATCAGAAATAAAAATAAAATAATGGAATTTATTCACTTAATAATAAGATACATACAGTTATACATAGATTATAACACACTTTTACAGTAATTATTATCGTTTATCTTCGATTATTTCTTATTCTACATTATTCTACATCAAAGTAAGATAAAATATGAAGATTATTGTATACATACACATAACAACTCTTATACTTATGACGTATATAATGATGTAAAAATCATACAGTAACAAATGCACTCAAATATGTCCCATAACAATTGGATTGGTGTGAATATATTTTGCTTTCGTTTCTTTTCTTGTTCACTGAATTACGATGTGGGCGATGACACTCATGATTCGCTAAGCATGTATGTGTATATGCACCTATTTCTTGACCGACTTTGATAAAAAAGAATAATTATATTTAATGTTAATATGAGGATCTGCTATAAAGATAATCCGATTAGCTAATATGTAGCATATAAAAATACTACCTTTTATTTTCCTGAAATTATATACAAATAGTAATTACTGTTACAAAACTAGCGAGTCTCCACCCCTCTACCTAATAGAGAACCTACACCTAGCGCGAGAAAAGGGAAGCCATCCAACCAAAATAGTTGTAAAATAACATGCTAATTGTTTCTTTTTAAACTGACAATATTAGAATGTAAATAACAAAGCGGTGTTTTATTTTGTAAATTTACCACATCAAATTTAGAGAATTAGCTAAAGATACAGAAATCGGACCCGATTGAAATGCAAGTTTGTTTGTTATATATTTGTAGAAAATCAAACATCGATGTGTCTATTTAATTATAAGAATCACAATTATAATAATTATGATTATGTATTTCAAAATACCACTACAGATTATAAAGAAAAACAGAATATTACATTATAATGTAGTGCATATTAGCAAGCAAATGACAATTAAACAGTTATAATAATCTACACAGTAAAATTAAAATCATAGTCTATTAATTTATAACGTGTATAACTTATACTACCGTTGATGTCCACCAAATAAGCAAACTTATAATATCATATGTACACCGCAATTAGCGCCCTCATAAAAAGGAAAGTTAAGGACTCATGCCCGGTCAGCGCACGGCAACAACATATGAATGGCACTCTTTGAAAAGAGACGAAGAAACTATCCTGAATCGCAAAGACATCTGCCTTCCCCCCAAGATCCGCTTGAACCACTACCGGAAATTCAAGGCCTACAATACCATCATCGACTCCAACGCATCACACGACTGACCGCACTGTCCCGGCACCCATCACACTGTTCTTAGACTGCCCGGGAGTAGATGCGGCTAAAATAAAGATATTTGGTTCTTGTCGGCTGTCTGTCAACATTGAGCTCCAATCCGAAGGAATCGTTCCTGCTGGCGCACTAAACTCTTTAGTGTGTACGGCGGGACATTCACCCACAACAAATCAACAGCAGCAATACTTGATTTACTGTCCATTAAATATTATGTGTGCAGCTCTAAAATTAATCTTAAACCACAAGTGATATGACCAGCAATTTAATTATGCAGATGACCATTTGTTACTATAATGCTTAACAATTATTTACGAAAATGACTACACCGAGGACTTCACAAAAATATCTTTATTTTTCATGTTTTTTTAATGTCCACGGACTGCATGTCCTAAATTTGTTGAAAACAGTGACAAAATAAATTTTAAACTTGAAAAAACGAATTTGTGGAAGCGTCACATTAAACTAGCCCAATATAATCAATCCTAAACTTAACTATTCTTAATGTTTTATTGAAAAACTATTTTGCACACAAAACAGATATTTACTTAATGACCATAGAAACTAAATTACCTGACAATACACAAATAAAATATAAGTTATACATTAAATTATCTATAGTTATTAAGCATTATATTATGCATACCTATATATTAGTTAACATATGATTTGAACTACATCATTGAATTAACAAGAGATTTAAACTTAAACTAGAGCTAAGCAAATATACACCCAGCTAGTTTGTTGTCACCCACAAACAAAACTAAGAAATGCATCGTATTTTTATGTATTTTGTATGGTATGTATATCACAAGTATAATGCAATAACAATGCATACATACAAAACCTAAAATAAATTTATATAAAGAAAACTTAATATATAGATAATATCATACGCATATAGTAACAATAGTATACAATATGTATTCATAAGAGTACGTTTGAACAAATAATTTATAAAATAAGGTATAGAGTACTTAAGCATGGGTATTAATGTATGCATCAATGCGATGAATAAAATTTAAGACAAAATATGTTTGCATGATTTGTGTTTATACTGTTACACATATCGAAAATAAAGTATATAATTATAATGAAATGATTAATATAAAGCACAGATATACAAAATAATAGTCCTCAGAACGTTATATTAAAAGCAAGAAAAGCAAAAGATGAATTTAAAAAAGAACAGAAAATACTACATCAATTAATTGAGGGTACATTAAACCAAATGAAACAAAAAAGACGTTTATACATAGGTATGTATTTTATTACTTATACAGTAACTGGAGAGTGATGTGTTATCAAAATATAATTTTCAAAGTTGATCCTGAGAGTTTGAAAGAAAGGACATTAAAATATACTGCATTACACACGTACACAGAGCCAAGAAATATAGTTTTATCCGAAAATAACATCACTCAATATGCACTATACCATACAATTTTTTTAATAAAGATAACTGATACCTACCCCAATTTAATTCATTAACAAGTAACCTAATAATAAAACAATTTATTTCTCAATTATATTATGTTACGTCCCTAAATATAAAATAATAATTACAATATTTCGAAGAACATTTGATAACAATAAATGTTTCTCAATGACTGACAAACATACATGTCAATATTATTAATTGTAGAAAATTATAAACAAAAGTATTTATTTTTATTATACTGTTTATTATACTACTGTAGCAGAGTTAGTAGTCAGAAAAGTTATATTAATTTACGTTAGAAAAAAATATTATGCAGAATTATGTTCAACAGTTCAACTATGTACTCATGTACTAACTTAAATCGGTAAATAAATATTAACACAGCGATAATTTAAAATGTTCCAAATATAAGTGTGGCGCGAATTAGTAAAGTTTTATCCTATTGTTGCAACAAACTTTAAAGTTAAAAATTGTTTCATTATGATAGCATTTTAAGAAAAGCTATATTTATGACTCAAATCAATATGAACTATGAAAATCAATATAACCCAGTAAAAATAATTGCATAAAGTAGATGTGAAAGGACACTTTATGGCTCAAAGATTACAATGACTAAACAGTGCATAGTTCAGCCATTATTCAATAAAATGTCAATGAATGTAGTCATTTTAAGCTACATGTAATTCAGGTAAAAATACTTTTGTCCAATTAGATTACGTATAGGTAATGTTATACATTGAATATGTACAAATATATGTTTGTGTATACATACGACGTCGATTATTCGATGAAAAAGTAAGACTTAAATGGGAAATGTGCACTTAAACTAAAATGTAGGTTCTAATATACAAATTTGATTAAAGAAAAAAGAAAAATAATACTTAACACCATCACTCTAGCTATCATTTGTGGCCAAAGCCAAGATAACAACGAAACATTAATAACAGTAATTGACATAAATCTATTTTTCAATAATTACATTAATTATTTAAAAAATACTCCCAGTGTAAATTAGTAAAAGGTATCGACAAAGTTCATTAAACTTATATAGAGGGATAAGAACAACAAGATGGTATATATGTTTTTACTGGTATGTACAATGTTAACATTGAGCTGCATTGAAAATAGTGCTTTTGTTTGACTTTTATGAATAATAATACTGAAAGGCAGGCCTAATTCAGTATATTGTGTATGCAAAACTTAAACAGATCATATTCACTTTATACTGTATCCATACATAGCGCTATATATATTAGTAATTATAGTCGAACAATGAACTTGAAATAACACTGGAAGGTGTATCTAATATGAAAAATAAAAATGACAAAGTAAACTAAAGGAACACTGAATGAGCTGCCAAATGGGAAAATCTTATTGTTCCTTGTGTGGAACCCGTAAGAGATTAGTCAATATTGAATTTAGGTATTGATACATTTGTATATATGAAAATTTAAGTATCTCTAATAACCCTACCAAAAAGGTGGACAAAATCGCCATTTTTATATTTCCAAAATCCATTGCTTCATGTTTTATACAATATTTACACCACAGTAGGTTTACACCATAGGCTAGGTTTTAACTAAAATTTAACAACATACATGTCTAAAGGAACATTGAAAAAAATTACAAAATAGTTTGTTTGCTTCAATAGAAATAAATGAACCGGATTTTCAAATGAAATAATAAATAGAATTTTCTAATTGCCCCTTTAAAAAAGACTTTAAAACAATAATATTTAGCATTGCATATAAAGTGTATAAGAGACAGATTTGTTCCTCGAAACTACTCCCTAGGGATTAAACATCAATTTATCATTGATTTCAGTTTAAGAAACAATCTACATCCCTGACCAGCATATTAATAAGTGTTTCATTATTTGTCTAACTTCCCTGCCTCGTTAAAAACCATCTGGGCCCACCCGCCCTCCACCTGCTGCTCCAGGACCTGAAGAACCTTCGGCGCCGCCAGCCGCAGCATCAAATGAGGCTTTGAGTCGAGACCACTTGGCCGTGAGGACATCGTGTTCAGCAAACTTGTCCGCTATCTCTGCGATGTATGACTCCAAACAACGACTGATGTCGGGGTTTGAGAGGTGCTGGCCTGTCTTGTAGCCCTCACCGAGGACCTCTCGTTTCACGCGCTCCGGTAGTAGAGACTCCAACTCCTTCTTGAGCTTCTTGATGACTCCGCGACGCTTTCTCTCCTGGGCATTGTGGAGCAAACGGCGGCCCTCCTGCTGCAGAGGGTCTCTACTGGTTCCACTACCACCTCCACCACCGTTGAGAGAGTCAGGCCAGGAGTGACGAGAACCGGTGCCTGCGCGATGGTCCTGTTGTGGAAGTGACCAGAAAATACGGTGATGGAGTACACTTTTGGATTATAATATAAAACACTCAATTATGAGGTACTGAAATGTGAGAGATATAATTATTTATTGTATTATAAATCAGTGTAATACAAAGGATGTTCATTATATTTTTTATGTAAGAAACAATAATCGAAATATGCAAGTCCAACGAAATTGTTCATAATCCCTTTTAAGATATTATAAGAGTTTAAGCATCATGTTCCATTGAACAAACATACAAACACTCGGAATCATACAAAAAATGGTAATTAACAAAAGACTGTAAACATAGTATACATTATAACTAACAAATAATGTATTAGATTTAAAGTTTTCAATCATTCGAAAGCTTCTAGTAGATATTATTAAATCCTAATAAATTGATCGAATAAAAATAGTTTTTAAAAATCAGTATTTTTATAAAATTATAGTATTCCTAATACACTTTTTAATATTAAAAAATGAATATTTGATATTTATTAATGTTAATAATATGTATTATACTTAAGAATTCCTAAAACATTAATAACTAAACAGTAGCAAAGTATTTGACTTTGCAAAGTATAATAAATTGAAAAAGAAGATACTTATAATATTTAAACACTTGAAACCATTTAAGAAATAGATAATATGGCATTTATTAACAACCTACATATCTTTAAAGGGTAACAATATCTGTAAGTGTAAATTCTTAATCAATAAATATGGGTCCCAGTGTATTTTACAGTCCCTATCGCCACCTGGAGAACCTTACAAGCACGCAAACAAGCGAACCCCGAACTGACAAAGCTGCCAACTAGAAACGAGAGAATTGAAGGTAAATCTTCATACATACAATGTTATCTTGCGAGGATGAATCGAACGAGGAGTCTGAATTAGAGACCCCAGAATCAGAATCCTCTTCCACACGCACAGGATGTTCAAGGGCACGACGCTTGCTTGCACCGGACAGGACAGGCCGTCTTCCAGAGGACACTGAGGATGCAGCACCTCCACTAACTCGTGGATGATAGGACGCTGACGAAGCTGAATTGGAGGACATCTTGCGCTGTGGTCCCAAATGGGAGGAAGTGGCAGCAAAGCCTCCTGTAGCCGAAGAAGGGCCAGAGGATGATTGTGGCAGTGGTGGAAGAGGAAAGGAGGAACGGCGCACGGTGGACGTAGGTCCACCAGTTTGTGATCGGCGGCGTTTCCGAGAGGCTACGGTGGGTTGGTGGTGCATCCCAGAGGCGGAGGATGGCTGGCCAGTGGATGGTCCTCTGTAGAGAGGCGGGTCGTCCACTACCACAAAGTCGTCCCCAGGGTCGTGGTAACTGTCTGAAATCAATGAGTAAACACAATCTCTAAAAATTTTGTTGATTAATAAAGACATGAACATCCATTAAAAGAAAAGTCAAAATACAAATTTATCGGAAAAAAACGTGTAACATCTAGACATAAAAGATTACAACTAATTGAAAATAATATAGAATAAACAAAAAAGAGAATGGGGAATGATATGTAGGTTTTATTTGTTTTCTTGCTTTTTTGTGCGAACAGTAATTCTTTTTCCATAACTACAGCGTATTATGTTATATTTTAAATATTACTTGAACTGCGAATAAAATATATGATTAATATTGCATTCAATATCTTGTTAACTTTTTTAATTATAAACACATGTTTGTCGAGATTGACCTTAATAGAACAAAATGATTGATCACAATATATTGTGCAAAACCCAAAGCAAATCTGCTCACATCTAAGGAAATCTATGCTAAATTACGGACTACAATGATAGCTGCTAAAACTTCGGATTTTCATTATTATCAAGATATTATTTTGTTATAGTATATGTATCAATCAAGCCAATAAAAGACAGTGACAAGAAGAAGCATATTATCCGTTTGTTTTCTATTTTAATTATTAACACAATTATGTGATTATTAATTCTCTCGATTTGTGAAACCCTCTGCCACATAATACGCACACAGACGCCCAAAAGGCAAACTGTCGTATCCTGACTTTTTTTCAAAATTGAGTTAGATATTGAAATATAACGTAAACATTCCAATCTATCATGTCTATAATTATTAGCTTTC
>JAYRBW010004642.1:0-13757 GCA_036023295.1 Invenusta paracnida | reverse complement strand
CCATGTGATCCCTAAGTATGAGTAACATGTATTTTACTCTATATGCATAAAACTGTCATAAAATACACATGTACATATATATATCTATTCATTTAAAGTTTTTCTTAAAGTTAAAGAGTTAAAACCGGCTATACTGGATTTCTGGCTATTACAGATTTTTTCATTGGAACCAAGCAATCCGATATATGCGGATTTGACTATAATACAGTACATACATACATATACTATCATATAATATAATAGGTACCTATATATATGTCATGATAAAAATACAATAATAATTATTTGATCGAATAAACCAAATATTGCGCTGAGGAAAAGGGAGGAAGTCTAAATTAATTTATACTAATGTTATCTGTTAAATTCACTTTAAAAATGATAAACTAAAACTCTGCTAGAACTGAATTATTTGATAGCTTGAAAAGTTGAATATTGTGTACAGTTTATACATTATATACCTAACTGATTGAATATTTTTAGCTATCTAAAATTCATTATTATATTTACATCATTAATTAATTTTTGATAATATGTTTGATTCATTATAAATATAAATATTATATTAATTTTTTTCATTTTTACTAGAAAATCGCCATGTATGATTTTTTTAATTTAATTGATGATAAATAAATAAAAATTGTTTACAAAATTTCAATTTCATTGTCCTTAACTAGTATATTATATTTTAATAGAAGGTTTGCAACATAGCTTTAAACTGTGGATGCAGAAACAATGTTACTACTTTATATCAATATTTTAAATATTAGTTTGCATCTATTAGCTTTTCAGCCTCTATCTATAACATCAATATATATTTATTTGTATTATAAAGTTCATGTAATGTATGTTTAAATTTCTACAATAAATATAAGTATTTAAGGTCTAACCAGATTGAGATTCTTTAATTTAAAGGTTTCAAAAAAAGGTTATCTATTGCCAATCAGAACGTTGATATGAGTTCTTTTTGCAATTAGTAATAAACAACTTTAATTTTTAGATAGATAATTTTTTCTTTAAAATAGATGTCTAAGTTTTGACATTCTAAATAAAATTCTAAAACATGTTTTCACCTTACAAATAATTATCACACATTGACACATTTACTAATTCCAATGAACATATTAAGATCCTTTAAAATATTACACCCAGGGAATACTTAAAGAACCTATTCTAGTAGTCCCTGATTACACCTTTTACAGTTATTTTTTATTAAATGTACATTTCTAGAATTCCTAAGATATATGCTTTATATTATTATTACATTATTAAGGATTATGATTTAACATTTGTAAATACTAAGTATTTTCATACAGCATAATTTTTATATAAAAATCAAAGGATTTACATTTTACAGCTGGTAAATATTATTATGTACCACAATAAACTATTTTTATATATCTAATCTTCTGTAATTTTTTAATTATGTCAGTAATAGTGTTGGGATTGTGGTGGACCATTGAATTACATTTTAGATTAAACTCATCTACACCTGCAACAAGTCAATCAAACAATGCGGTAATGATTGTGTGGTAATTTCAATAGTCATACTGACTGTAGTAATCATGTTTGGTTAATCTACATATATCATGTTCATACAGTATAGTAAGTGCATGACATTTTAGTTTTTATATTATATTAATAGATTACAAAATGTTGGATATCTAGTTGAAAAAACTAAGACTTGTTATATACTTATATTTGGTGACAATGAATGATCAGCATGCTGTTATATACTCTCTAATTTAGCAATAGCTTTGAATAGTCCTTATGAGTACATAGTATATATTCAGATAAAGTTCTAAATCTGTAAAAAATACTATTTTCTATTTGTTTAATCTCAAATAAATTTTTTTATTAAACTTTAAATTTTGTTCTAAATTCCTAACCAATTCAATTTCTATATTTGGACTAAAAATGAAAAATTAATGCATATTGTTTTAATTGGTGAAATATACATTCAGACAACATTTCTGCTGTTATATTACCCTAAGTAGTTAGTAGAGAAAATGCCTTACTGCATCGCTTCTCTTTTGATCTTTATTTAATTGTTTCATTGAACTATTTTATCTGTTTCTAGCGGTTCAAGCTCCAGGATTGGGCAAACAGCATCTACACCAACAGCCAATCAGACCGCCGTTGCCACAGGTGTGTTGCGTGGAGACACACCGACCTTGACAACCGCCACTCTCCGATCCCCAGCGACCTGTAGTTGCACTAGAGCTGTCTCCTTGACCACAGCAACAATAACAGGCGGTGGTTGTCACGGCGGCGGCGGCGGTGTTGGCATGACAACAGTTACCACTGTTGACGGCGGTGGAGCTCCTTGGCAACGTGTGGGTTCGGCGCCCACTCTCGTTCCCATGGAAACAGGTGGAGATCACCCTAACAACGGAGGTGGAGAGGCGACTCAGCAGACAGGCGGCGCTTCTAACGGTGCTACCGCCTCTTCCACTACCACGGGTGTTAAGTGTGTCCTGTTGGGGGACCCTGGAGTGGGCAAGACAAGCTTGGTAGTGAGCTACACGACCAATGGCTACCCGGCTGAACACAAGCCGACCATCTTTGACAACTACTCCGGTAAGCTGATCAATTCTTTTTCTTACTTGGAGTTCAATGCTGCCCCGCTTTGTGGTTAAGTCAGGACCGTCAGTCTGTCTCTGACTAGTTGTCATTATTTTGGTGCTCTGACAAATCATTTCAGTTTTTAATTGAACACTTTTGAAGTTGAGGTGTTTGAGCTTCAAGACATATAAATATATTGTATTTAGGCACAGACAAAGAAATCTGTCTCTAGCATTTTTATAAATCTACTAATGTTTGATACTCGTATATTTGTAAAATTAAGTTCACCTTTTTTGTTATCAATACGAAATTGTTGAGGTATTCGAATGAATTTAATGTGACTCATTCACTCTAAAATTTAGTGTTAAATTGAGGCTTACTTTTTAAATTGGTGACTGCCGAATACAATGATGAGTCAACTTGTATAATATTTTAATTTATTTTCGGTACTACAAAGTGAAATAATTGAAGTGACTTAACCGCTGTGTGTCAATGTAGTATTACAAAGGATTATCTATTGCGTGCATCTGATGTTTAGCTATGTTGAGTAATGCCGATGTCTCCTTTCTATTAAAGTCGTTATCACAGCTCAGATGCTTAGACTACAATATATCTCATTTAATTGGTCTCGTCTGGTCTGGTCTGTTCTGTACATAGAATTCTCACAAGATCAAGCACGCTAAGGAAATGTAATACGTAAGAATTTGTTACTTACTAGCACTGTGGTTAACTATGTAAGCAAGTGTTTATTATCGGCTTTTACTTACTTAAAGGTGGTTTTCTTATCCAAGGATGGATGCAATAGATTTAGTACGATAAATTGATACTCTTTTGTGTATCGTAGTGTAAGAAACATATGTTGTCGTCTAATTTATTTTCTAGTAAATTGGGTGCGTCTTTATTATAGTCTGAGTTGTCGTAAAATACAACTGTTGATACATATTATAATTATGAAATATACCTGAAATTCAAAGTTTAACATCATTTAAAGTGTAATGCATTGCGCTTGACTGTGTCTTACAGTATATTATGACCAAGGTTGTATGTTAACCTTTTTTTGTAATCTGCTTCCACCTGTGCGCCAGTGCTTATTCCCTATGAGATCGCCAACGGGCATCTCTGAGGGCAGGTGCAGACTATACTGTTGTACAACACACACACAAACAAGTCTCGTATATATACGCCTAGAAAGCCGGCGTGAACCTGGTGTTCCAGCGTAGCCGTATCACTCGCTCCCAAGGGCGGCTCGGTATTAGCACACGGCGAGGGAAGCTGTTGACGGTGTGAGAGGATGACTAACCCAGAATAGGATAGGATCAGCTCCTGATTCAGCGCGTGGTTATATCATCAAATGATACGTAGACACTATAGAGAGGCGCGTGCGAACACACTTTCATAGTCTCCGGTTGCATCCACACCTCCAGGTAGTTTACTAGACTCTTATCGATTGTTAGGTAATCGATAGATATCTTGCCTCTCTGCCATGGTATTACATGCACACATATATGTGTATATATCTACTATTTGCACATTGTGTTTGAACCTGAAAAGGTCAAAGCCGCCCCGGGAAACAGGTGTTTGTTAGCGTAAACTGCCTCGCCCTGAATGGATGGCTGTGTCATGCATGCCATGGTGATCTGTGGGGTTGCTATACGTTAAACACTTGATTAATTAAGAATGTTGGTGCTGGGATGGTTGTCTTTGTAAATTCTCAGCTCATGATCGGTTTTACGTTGAATATTAATCAGTATGTTTAACTCTTCTATGGTTGTGTTCGTCTACCTGTGTAAGTTCAACTCGCTTTTACATAAACCGGCCTTACATAGACTGCATGTATTCTGTCAAGTCTCGGTTGCTTCAATAAATTAAATGTAATGAGTGAGGTGGTTTCATGTATCCTGAATTAGAATCCAATCTGACGGGATCTAATAACCTAATAATACCAGAGCTGTACTGTAACCACAAAATTCCACATTATTTGCTAGTAGTGTGTCTCAGTAGTTCAGTAAATTTTAAGTCATCAGACGATCAGGCTTTAAAATGAATTATTTCAGTCTATAAAGAAGTCTTATCGTTGCACATAGTTCTTGTTCCCATCTCTTTCAAATGATTATTATTGCGTAGTATTAATAGAACACAGTAGTTATTAAGTTCCGTCTATTCCACTTAATCTAAGTCGGAAGACAAGAATGAAATAGTTCAGATTTGCTGAGTTCAAAAAGTTGACCTCATTTAGAAAACTTGAATTCATATAAGTTAACTTCTTCTTTTCGTGTTTATTTTATTCATTAAGAATGCCCTGAGATTAGTATTGTAGCAATTTATATATAACTTTATACCTAAATTCTCCGCCGTTTCTATTTTACTGAGGCAAGCTTATCAAACAGCTGAAGTGTGTCTACAGTTGGCAGGCTTGCAGCGCAACCCTAGGAGGATGGGAGTGAGGCATCGATGACTCACTCTCCTGGGTGATATCGGGAGATGTCACTTTCTTGTTTCTTCTCTGAGGATAGCCCCGATAGAGCTAATGCACTAGGAATCCCTGGATCTTTTTTGATGAAGTTTTTGCGCTATTATATGCAGATTTCTCTTCATAGTAAGATGGCTCTATATCACGAACGGAATGAGTATAGGTACTCTTGACTAGCTGATAGCCATATCGATTGGATATTATAGCCATAGAGATTTACCAGGAAATCGAATTGCTCCTCTCGCTTTAACTTTCGAATTTCAAAATGCACGAAATCCAAATGAGAATTATGTTGGTAAATTGTAAATTGTAAATCAGAAGCAATCTTTATATTTGATAAATGCAAAAGAACAAACCGGTTTCATACTGCGATCAACTAGTTTGGAGGCATGTATGCTTGTGATGTATTTATTGTGATATTTCGTATTCCTCTCACTAATAGACAGTTTTATCTAGGTAAAAAAAGTAATTGACAATTTTCTTTTGTTCTTCAACTTGATATAATATCCTGTATGCATACCTAGAAAGCGTGTATATGTCCTAACTAGTACAACACGCAGATGCACACCTATATACTATAGCTGAAGGCTGGGAACTGGATTGACAGACACTATAATACGACGCTACCTCGTGTCGTCTGTCCTGCTTTCTTCAGCGACGTGGAATAAAATCCGGCAAGAGACAATAATTATGAAAGACCGAATTCAACGGTAAACTATATATGCCTCCTACGCAGGTGCTGGTTCAGTTGTGTTTTTGTCCTCGTCTCGGATTGTAGACACATGTGCGTTTCATTTCTGCCTTGTGTTTCTCTCCGTATGTAGACCGTATTTCTTCAATATAGATAACAAACGCTAGCCTAAAGGATTCTTTATCAATGTCTGGTGTTAGTTAAATTGTTTTATACGAATGTCGTCTATGGAAGTAGTAAAGTTGAGGCGCAATCAATATGTCATGTATTTTATTTCCTGTATTTACATGTCGTTGTACTCCCGTTTTCATCTATTTAACTTATTTAATTTCTTCACTTTTGTCTATTTCAGTTGAAGTCTGCGTAGAGGATCGGATGGTTCGACTGCAGATCTGTGATACGGGTGGCCAGGTAAACATCTGAGACTTTTCTTTATTTCCTTGAATAATAATTCACTTTTTCCTCCATTAAGAATGAAATAATTGATAGAATTCTGATGAATAGTATAATAGTGAGGACGTTACGAAATAATATGATAGCTCACCAGTTGTTTGATTATCTTTGATGCGTTGACTGAGAGTTTGTCAAATTGTCGATCGAATGAACGTCGGCGATGCGTAGACCGGATATATTCATTGTCTTTCTGTCATTCTTTCTCCATCTTCTAATTCCGCCCGTTTATCTTATAGCTCTCGATTAGGTAACCTCCCTCCGATTGTTTAGTATTAATCAGGTGACGTAATCACTACCCTCTCAGCAACCTAGTTGTGTTCCTCCTACTCTCGGTTTGTAAGTGAAGTACCTCTGACGAGGCTGTCTAGCGGGTCTCCACTGGGAACCCTTTGTATGTATTATTTGTCTTACTTAGTAAGAGTATATAATAGAAGCCGATGATGCTGTCAGTTAATTAGATTTTGAAACATATTCTATTCAAAAATAGATTGCAGTGTGTATGTATTTAAAATAATTCGGCAAGTAACCTTATTCTTATTGTACTTATTGTGAATTGCTGCATTCATTAGCCGAGTCATAGTTTCCTCAATTTCTAGATAGATGTGCATTATCAGTGTGTTTTTTGCTTATCTCTTTTTACAAAGTTTTGAGTCTATGGATTGAGTTTATAAAAAAATCAATTTTAGCTCGGTATTGATGTCCTACTGAAAATATCAATAAATTATCGGATATAATGTCCAATCAATTTTCCTATAACATGGCATTGAACCGGTATTACTTAATATATGAACTTCCTTTCAGTAATCCCCTGATAAGCCCCTTAGTCTGGGCACTGTGATCATGACGTGTTCTCATCATATTTACAAGCTCCCCTTGTTAGTAGAAGTGGTACCTCAAACTTTACGCCAGAATGTTATACGAGGCTGACTCATTTTGAATACGCGCATACTGGGAGGGCTTCTGTGTAAAGCTGAAACCTGCAATTAGTTGGCGGGGGTAGAGCTGTATAGTATGTTTCACATCGGCATCTTGCAGAACCTTGGAAAGATGAAGGCAGTTACCTTTCTGAGCCTCTCTGTGCCTTCAATGGACTGGAATTTGAATTACACTAACACCAACTTTGTTGTTGCTTCGATTTTATCAGCTTGCAGGTAATTATATTATGTCCTGCTTAATTGGCTTACATTATATTTTAAACGTTAGCCTTTATTAAATTAGTTTTACATTTTTACGTCTTGCTTCGTTTGTCTTACAGCGAGATACTTTGGTTGGGTCTTAATTATACTTTGTTCCCTGAATAGGTATATACTGCTGTTCGCCATAAGATTTACAACACGTCGCATATATAACGAGTCATCTTACAATGAAAAGTATGATTTTAAATCGTTGAACATAACCTTGCTGTTGGAGGTTTTATTTGTAGAATCGCAAAATCCATGGCGAACAGTGTAAAGTATATATATATGTTAATTAACCCCAGCTAATCCAGTTGCCTCAGTTTTGCAGTATGCACCTGGTCTTTTTTGATAAATGCTTATTCTTCGTACCAAGATTTAGTTGTAAAAGTTGCTTTCAAATCTATTCTATTTCTAAACACTGAATAGCATTTTAAGAGCTTCGCATTGTCTAATCGTATTTCTCTCGTTGTACGATGCTGTATAAGTTCGTGAATTTTAAAATTTGAACATTATGTCGAGGATAATAATCGAATTTATTGCATTAATTGTGACTCGAGAATTTAGCTCAATATATGTATTCTTGTTTTTATGACATAGCAATGTTAAGTGGGATCCATGGATGAGATGTAGCAACACTAATTAATTGTCGAATAATATTGTTTCTTTTATGTCATTTTATCCTGTTTGAAGCGTTCGCCACTCTTTCTGTGTGTGTCTGTGTTTGTTTGCATACACCATACTATGCTTATAACCTCGAACTCCCCTCCACCCAAATAAACTCAATTCATTTCTAACTTATTAATGTCACTATATTCGATCCCATTAGAACACAGACGAAGCCAGCATCACATTAAAAATCAATTTATGAGCGCAATCGCCATTGATAATAGTATAGCCCGATCTCCCCTTTCAATTTATTGATTTTACTTATATGTATTAAATCATTATCGATATTGCGATACAGTTTCATATCTTTCGGATATGGGGTGTGTTTTGTGACTTTTATTATTATTTATATCGGATATTGGTGCTTTTGGGATCATTTTGGCTGTCGATTATATCAAGTATACTTATTAGCTTTATCCTGTTGCTACAGATTGTAGTTAAAATAATACTTCTGTGAAAGTATTGAATGCCGACTTTAGTTTCTAATTGAATTTAATGTTTATTAAGATAAATCAAGTTAACTTTGGATATTATTAGAACACTGAAAAGCAAATGAGAAATTATATACGTAGAAAGATTAGTTTGGGCTTTTTATCTGAGACAGTTAACAATTGTTGTAGATTGTATTTATATATGCTATCGAATATAGACCACCATCGATTCGAAAGTTTGCAGGAATCTGATACACGAGGTATAAGTTAACCTTCGAAATATGCAGAGTAGATTTCCATTTTATAGAATTTTAAATTGTTTGTATCATTGCGGGTTCAATTCTTAAACTGTAGTAGTTGTGCAATCCATATTATTGATACGGTATCAAAAGGCTCTATTACATAAAGACGATCCAGCACGCAAAATATATACGCCTTATCGTAGACGAGTTAACATTTTTGTTATCCAACACTTTCGTAGGAATAAAAGAAATGACTCCATAAGCAAGCATCTAGCATTAATTAGTTGACATTTAAATTTAATAATCCTGTGTTAAATTAGTAACAGTTGACTCGTCATTATACTAGTTTCTTATCATTCTAGTCTTCACTGTAACCATGGCAACCCTTTCCTTCCACCAACCAATCAGGACGAAGTGGACTCCCTGCGCCGTCTCTGTCTCCCCGACGCCACTGTCATTGTACTCTGCTTCTCCGTGGTGCATCCCGCCTCCTTCCGACGCCTGCGCTCCCATTGGCTGCCCTCGTTGCCGCCTCCCCCCTCCGGCCCGGCCCTCATCCTCGTGGGCTGTCGGTGCGATCAGCGACACGACGTGGCACGCATCCTCGACCTCTCGGCCCAGGGCGAGCAGCCGGTGGGCGAGGAGGTGGCCCAGGCCCTGGCTCGGGAGATGCGAGCCGAGGCCTATGTCGAGTGCTCCTCACTCACCGAGAAGAACCTCAAGACCGTCTTCGATCTGGCGATTTGGGCGGGCCTGCGCGTCCAACAGGCCCACGAGGAGGCGGAGGCCAGGAGAAAGGCCGGAAAGAAGGTGTCCCGTCGATCAAAGTCCACGGGAAGCAGCTCCGCGGGTGGCGGTGGGCGACTGTTGATAGGTGGCGAGGCCTCGGATCCAACTCGACAGGACTTGGCAGCTATGAAGAAGTCAAAATCTGGCTGGAAAAAGCTCCTGTGTGTTTCCTAGCACGTAGGATTCTATTAAATTGTGTTTATCAGTGTTCTGTGCGCTTTTATCGATTTTTCACGTACAAGGCTCGGTGGCGCACACGTACACCATTATACTACTTTCACACCAGGCTAGAGTCAAAATCTAGAATCAATGCTTTGCGTACTTATCGATTTCCGTACGCATGCTGCAGCACACATACACCTCACTATATTTCCAAGAAAGTCCCAGTCCCCGTGTCTCTCTCTCATCATCATCATGTCAAATGCCGACTTGTGCTGACTTCGGTTCGACAAAAATTCAGAAAACGGTCTAGTGTGTTTATGATTCGCTGGGTTATATTTTGATTTCCTCATTCTGGATTCTATAAAACTGTCATTAAGTACGCAGCCTTCATGAATAACTATTTTACCTGCATAATACTTTAAACGGACTTATTGATGGATTACTTAACACATTCATTGGTCTGTTGCATAATCTTTAATGAAACTAGGTAGTTATATTCAACGGATTTAATTGAACTTTGTGTTATCAAATTTGTTGCTAACAATTAATTATATCTTCTGTTTGTATCTGAATAGAATATGTTTAAATATACTTTGTATATAGTATTTATTTCTTAAAGATCTACATTGCCTATATATTAGACTATTACTAAGATTTAGCATTCATAAATCGTTATACTTTTAATTGTTTATTTGAGTTCAAGTTTTCCCTTTTTTATTATTATTACGCAAGTTGATACGCACAAATGCGAGTAATGCTTTCTTAATTTTTCTGATAATTTTTTCGAAAGGTAAAGAAAGCACTTTGATTTCTAAATACGAGATAATTTCATGGATAACTTATATTATATCTTATTTGCATTGAAAATCGCATTTAATACTATTACTACTCATAAGTTGTTAAATATATAATAACTATACTTTGAAAAGCTACATCGATCTATCCTATTATTTGTAATGAGAGTTAAAAGCTTTCCTTTGTGCCCTTTTCATATTTCGAACGATCTAGTTTACTTATATTTATTCATTAAAACAATCATGTATAAATATCATCGCAGATACCTATTGTCCTATTCTATCAATTCAAGTATTATCAACGTTTTTGTCATTTTTTGTATACACTAGCACACTTTTTTTGTTTCATTGTTTTTTTTACTGATTATGGTCAGCTTTATTTGTTGAGCTAAACATTGACTTTTATGCTTCTCTCACCTTTATAAGATATTGACTTGAATGTATACGTGTACTAATTAATAATACTGCAAACTTATTGATTTTATTGTAGCAACACGCCTAACTTGTAACGATCATCTTTTATGTACAATATTCGGCATATATGTATATATTTTATTAGCCTACTTATTATATATATGTTTAATAAACCATAGTCTCCTTATTGATATAGTGTATATCATCATTTCTTTTCTCTATTATGCACCAAAAAATTTGTCTTTCATAAACAAGGCGTTCTCTTTACAATGTACTCTAGCAGGATATATTTAAACTTAAGAACATTGACATCCAGATTGTTTGCATAACTTAATTATTTATTTCATGCCTAGAACATCGTTTTATTGACTAGTGTTTAATACTTTTTACTAAATTATTTCAAATTACTACTTATTATTCTTTACAGGTAGTATAGCTATACAATACATATTTATTGTAAATTTCATACATTTTTTCTACACTGATTACACTTATTACAGTTGAAATCCCCGCTATTTAAATACATATATTGGTTGTTATTATATTTTTTCACTGGTTAATTACGGTTAAATATGCCCACTCAACTATTTGACTCTTTAAAACTGCTTTCTTCATCGTAGACATCTTATCATAAATTTCATAATACTATTGCTTGATAGTTACACAATCTGCGCAATGATTTTGCAGGTATACGAAATTGCAAGCGAACACGACATCACTGTTACCTTGCTGAATAGTATTGAACTCTCACACATCTACTCATGGGTATTTTGAACTGCATATTTTCTTCTTAAATTTATCAGCTATTATGTCATCATTCGATTGGCATGGGATAAAAATATGTGTCTATTGAATTACATAATATGTTCTATATACATATATTAATGTATTCTTATATGCCAACCAAATTTATTGTGTAATATATTTGACGGGTATTTTACTGTTATTATGAATCCATATATCACTATATATACATATTATGATAAAATATATTTATTAATGCATACCTGTATTATTAATTAAAATATTCACTTATAATAATAATTGAATCTTCTTTGTTATTTATATTACCGAAATATAGATAGTTGATTTTATACCAAGGAATGTCGATGACAAACGCTTGGATGTGCTAAAATGTTTCAATTAATGAATATGCTGCTAGCTGCTTCATAGCAATTCTTTTTGGTAGCTTTTAAATATTAGTTTTTTTTAGTTACCAATATTTTTTAGATCTTTGGCTATACTCATAATTCTAAATTTAAAAAGTTAACTCGTTAAAATACTTAATTGGGAATATTAAAAAGAAATTGGTCACGTTTCGAGTGTGTAATATTAGTGCTAAAATAAGATAATAGTACAGGAATTAAATAAGAACAGCCGTGTTAAACGATATATATATGAAGTTGAGCAAGTCTGTGCCGATACAATCATTAAGTTTTTCTCATAGATACAAATATTATAGTTCATCTATATCTATGGTTTTCCTGTGTACAATTATGCTTCGCAAGCTAATTTTGACTTTAGTGATCGTAAAGTTGAATTAAAATCGTCCAAACAAAAGACAAGGAATTATTAGAGACAAGGTTGTTGGAAGACTAATGACAATTACTGTATTTGGAAAGTTCAGTAATGCAAGAAGGAATTGACCTGGAGGTTTGCAGACCAATTATTAATAGATTTACAAATATTGCAAGTGTTGGAGTGCATAATAGATTTCTTATTGAATAGATTAGGTAGAGGCTGAGGCAAAAAGTACAGTGAACTTTGCGGTTAATACTTCACGTTTATCTCGGAATTGCCAACCTATTGGCTTACTTTACAAGTAGAAAAGATAATTATAATGTAATTATTACACTACTGATTCTGACTACGAGTGCAAAGATCATCTCATTGAAAATTTGTAGTGCTAGTGAAAAGTAACTGCTTGTCAAAAGATTATGGATTCAGTGACCTTGCAGAAATTGATGTTCTCTTCACAGTATGTCCACTTTCTTTGTCAAATCACTCCCTCTGGCAACGATAGGTTTCTTGTCTTGACTTTGATACTTAAAACGCGATTAGGTGTTTTTGGAGTTCAAATTGTTGCGAATCGATTTCATGAGATGTACTGGATCAAACAAGAGGTACCCCTCCCTACTACGTACTGGATCAAACAAGAGGTAGAACTCTTTCCATGAATCGATTGGATGCTTGATCTTGTAACTATTTCCGATAATAGAAAACTCTTTGAGCAGAAGTTTATGTACTTTGCGATTTATAGAGATTGTCCGACATCATGGCAATGACGCTACCCCCAGTAGACCTGACTATCTTGATAGCTTGAAGAATGCTATGGAGAAGATCAGCAGTAAGAGTGGGCACTAGTATCAATCGCAATACAAACGACTTAGCTCCCATCAAGAACTGTTCCTTCAAACTTCTTCGGTTCATTAATGAATAGCCAATAATGTGTCGCTTCGAGGCCTGTAAAAGACACATAATTTCAATCAAATTAAGCCTAAACCTAATTAATGTTACATGTAGCCTACATTAAAAAATATATATAATTGAACCAAACCATTTCTTATATTGATATCTTGATTAATGCTATCGTATATTATACTAAAATTCTTTTGAAACTAATATATTGAAGTCAATTCAAGAGGTATCCCTGGTGAAAATGACGTATATACACGTATTAAAAAATACGTATACGTCACATACTTAATACATATATGTGACGTATACGTCACATATATGCAACGTATACGTGACGTATACGTTGTAAATAGAAAATTGAATATATGTGACGTATACGTGATGCATATACGCCACATATACGTGATGCATATACGCCACATATACGTGACATACACACTGCGTATACGCCACATATACGTGACATACACACTGCGTATACGCCACA
>JAYRBW010004631.1:3442-13760 GCA_036023295.1 Invenusta paracnida | reverse complement strand
GAGAGAGAGAGAGAGAGAGAGAGAGAGAGAGAGAGAGAGAGAGAGAGAGAGAGAGAGAGAGAGAGAGAGAGAGAGAATGAGTTGTATGCATATTCTTATACATAATTTAAAGAGCCTGTCCAATAAAAAAATTTCATTTATCTGTCTATTTCTTTTTTAAACACAATTTTTGCAAAATTAAAGGAATAATTCATTAAATTATGTATAAATAAACGTAAGCATCCAATGATATTAACTAAAACAGTCTTTGCATGTCTATAATTTGAAAATAATACCATTAAGAATGTGTTGCAATTAAATTTGAATTGCATATAATGCAATTCTACAAATATATATAAAATGATTTTATGCGTGAAAATAGTAAATACTTAATTTTAAACAGGTACCTACTAATTTTAAAATGGACGAAATTTCAAAAATATATCTGCTATTTTTAAAATGTTCAAGAAAAACCAAAATGATAACTCATATTATACAAGCATTATAAAACGTAAAAATTGAAAATCCAAAATACTTCCTATTTTTATATTCATCATAACCCAAATCGGAAGAAAGCTCCTATTCAATCCTAAACATAATTTTTTTATAGTAACTTTCTTATTTAAATAATGAATATTTCCAAACCACTTACTTACTAATATATATTTTTTTAATGAAAATTCTTGTGTAACTAAGCTTTTGAAATTTGTCTTAGGCTAAATAATTAATGTGAAATATATCATATCATATGACATTTTTAAATATTTCTTACTACTAGTTGTCAACATTTTATCTAGAAAATATTCGTTTATGTTTGTTACAAATTCTGACATGTTCTACTAAAATCAATTTACAGATGAATGGTATGAAGAAAATAATAAGGAAATAAAAGAAATCAAATAAAAGCACCTGCACAACACCCCCCTGGAGAAAATCACGTAAATACGTATAAATATGTAACGTATACGTCTGTAATATGTTTGAACTATACACATATGTCGGGTTACATATACGTGTATATACGTAAAAATACAAGCATAATCTAAATAAAATGAAAATTGAGTTTCAAAACCAGAACCAGAATGAAAAAAACCCTTCACTACCTAAAAACTCAAAATTACAAACTCCCACATCCAATATTCATTATTTCCCCCCTTTTTTTAAAAATTTTTACTAACTTTTCAGGGTATTTCGAGGTGTCCAGGATTCCCCAGCGTGTCCTACCCCGAATTTCAAACTCAAAAAATCTATTTTCACAATTCGCAATTTTTACCAAAAAATCTAAAATTTTAAGCTTCATTAACAAACTTAAAAAAAAATTTAACAACTGCAGCATTTTTTACATTTCTCAAAATCACAACAAATTTCCAAAGTGAGCTTGCATTTTTCACTAGAACTCTGTTGCTTGCATTTTATTTGCATAATTTCTGCTTTTAATTTCCTCTCCATCTTCATCTATAATTTCATATGTTATAGGGGAGGTGGAATTCACTTTATAAACAATAAATATTTCATGTGTCCAATACCCAGTAAATTCCTTTTCAAAGTAGTTTTTCTATATATAATTGCAAAGCCATCAAACCGGAAAAAAATTCCAAGCCAATTAGAAAATTTTACCAACGCCAAATAGGATTGAATGCCAAAGATCCCCTCCCTTCTCTCTCTGTATTTTTTTCACACACCCGTTAGAGTAAATTATCGATTCACTCCTCTTCCGCCCACTATGGTTTCCAATTATTGCAGGGGAGATGTACAATTTCTCAACGTCTATTCTACAATTTATCAAGCAGTGACGACGTGGCATTTCACTTTTACAAAAAATTCTACTCTCGAGTGGTTGTGTTTTTTTGACGTAACTTAATATCAAGATGGTGGCTCCTTCTTTAAAATGTACTTTTTCACAGAACTGGATAATTAAAACAGCTTAGGATTTTCGGAAGTTGTTGCTGGACATAGGAGAAACATTTATCCCCGAAGCCGCTCGTGTGGAGTATACATAATTCATATGTGAATAACGCTGCGATTTCTTACCCTTCTGACTTAGTTTCATAAACCATCACTAGCGTACTGAATGCTGTCAAACAACAATATTCAGACAAAGCAAAGAAGAAACAAGAGGAGAACAGAAAGAAGAAAAAAGATGACGTGCGCGAGATGATCAAACAAAATTTTCGGAATCGTGAGAAGTTAGTTGACACAAAGACTGTCCGGAACCAGCAAAGAAGAACGCTGTTCCTACTATCGTCCTCCTACTCTTAAGGGAAATAACTTTTCACACCAGCCTTGTAATGACAAAAATCAAAAATTCGGCTTGGAAACTATTTTTAATTTCTAAAAACAATTTGACGGGGACGTTTAAGTAGTTTTTCACCATCTGAAAATTAACAATGTGTCTATTTCCCAATGAGGTATTTACTTTTAATAAATTTATATTTTCTCTCCACGGGGTTTCACGACCTTTGCCGCCTTTTACTACCCCTTTGTTTAAAAAAACTAACTTTAAAATCATTAAGGAGATACTGAGGGTATAATCTATTGTGACATAAATTGGTGTAGCCGCGATCAATTTTTTTCCACGGCGTGGAAATCTATTAATAGTATCACTATATTTTTATTAATTGAATGTATTACAATTCAACATTTTCCACGGCATGGATATATCTTAATAGTATCACTCCATATTTTTATTATTTGAATGTATTACAATTCTAAATTTTTCCAGGGCATGGAAATCCATTATTAAAATCATTCTATATTTTAACGTTATATTTTTATTAATTGAATGTATTACAATTTAACCTTTTTTCCATGGCGTGGTAAGCTATTAATAGTAGCTATTAAAATTCAAATTTTTTCAACGGCGGCGAAATCTATTAACAGCTGCAAGCTGTATTTAAACACTATATATTTTTATTATGTGAATGTATTACAATTCAACGTTTTTTCCACGGCGTGGAAATCTATTAGTAGTAGCACAATATATTTATATTATATCATTACGCATACAACCTTCTATGCATTATAACAGTAATATTTTTCTTAGAAATGTGCCATACTTTAAATGATTTTACTACCCATTTGACGTGGGCACAACAACACAGTTTCAATTAATTAAATGAAGCAAATCGTTAAATAAAATACCATTTTTTAATTGCATGCCTGAATATGAAATTAAGAAATAAGGAATTGAATCGAGTTATTTCGCAATCGTAAATATTTATGCAACACAAGAAAAAGGTATTCATCACTCTGTGTTATATAATAAAGATAGAAATTTATAATTTTTTTATTCTTTTGGTTTACAACCAATATAATAAATCTATTCGTTCTCTTATAAAAATATATTATGTTCATCATTTCAAATACAAAAATAAATTAAAAATTGTGTGGACAGTTACCTTTATATGTGTTATATGAATTAAGAATCGGAAAAGAATTTGAAGACATTATATTTTACTTGGTAAAGTTATTTATAATTAAAAAATAAAGTATTTATATTTTTATTGATTTCATCAATTTTATGTTTTATATGTTTATTAACGCAATCTAAAAAACAATTATTTTTTATCTTTTTATATTAAATCTAGGAAATACTCTCCAGTTATATAATAAATCTCTAATCCTTCACCATAATTTTTATGTTTTGCAAGTACTTTATTCTTTGGTTTTTATCATTTATAGCACCTAGGAAAACAGATAATCTGGTATTGTCTTTTAATACCAGATTATTTTATACTTTTTAGTTAAATAAAATTGATTTTTTTAATCTGAATTAGTCATAAGATAATTAGTTTTCAACTCAAATAAAGGTTTATCTTTCAACTCAAATAAAAGTTTATCTTTATGAGTAATTAAATTAATACCTAGTTGTTTTTCAAAATTGAACAATACAATATATATGTATATATCCAATTTTATGATGAACATAAGTGATGCTACAGTATATATGTATGTTGCGCTTTTTTATTTAAAAAGCGTTAAGATTTATTTTCAGTTTTTGTTTATCCATTCTTAAGACAAAAAATAAATAAAATAATTTAATAACGATTTGAACAACAATTAATATTAACTATTATATTTCAATAATTTTGTGCGAATGAATCCGATTTCTTCTTTTTTTTACATCAACAACTTCATCAATAATCTTTTGCAATTCTTTCTTAGTAACATACTTTCCAACTGGGGAATCATCGATTGATGTTTTAATATTCTCTCTTTCAGTTGTATATTTATAAAAATTCCTGTTCAATTTAAGAATGTTAATTTCACTTTTCATTTCCTTATCTAGTTCAATAAATCCATTTAATTATTCAACTTATTATCTTCCCTACACCTTTGAAAATAGAAAAAGACTTGCATATATAATTTTCAGTTACAGATACAAGCGCTCTATAATATATACCTTCTTGTTAGATGTTATACCTAATACAATAGTTTCAGTTAAAATAGTTTTTACAGCTGCAACACCTCCGAAATTACCAGCAATAATAGCAGCAAGTGGAGCAACTATCAATCCACAGGTTCCAATAAAAACTTTTTTTTCAGAACTTAAAAATACAAGAGAAATACCTACTAGTTTTATAGTTCAACCAGCTTTTTCGCCATTCTTTTTCTGCTTATAATTTAGTTCATTCTTTAGTTCTTCTTTGTTTCCAAGAATATATCTAGCGTCTTTCTGTATCTATTTGATTAGTCAAGGAACTTACCAATTTAAGCGAAGGATAAATTTCTTCTGACAAATCATTTTTTTACCGCAGATTTCTTGTTTTTCACACTTTCATTTTCATTGGAAAAGTTTCATAATTTAAAATTTGAAATAAAGATACTTTTTTAAGTGAATACATTCAAAAAGATAAATGTATTAATAATCTTCCTTATCTTTCACAATTTCTGCTTCAATCGCTAATGTTTTCAGTTTTATCAAATTATCTCCTTGAATTGAAACAACAGTTCTTCAACATTAAAATATATTTCTCTATCAATTTTAAATCTACAATCAGTATCAAAATCAATTGTATTACATTTTTCTTGTTTGCTAGTAATAGTATGGATAACTTTCTAATTATGTGATATGAAAAGTAATAGAATAATAAATAACTATCTTAAATGAACTTTCACATTTACTTTCAATATATTTAAATTTTTTATTTTCATCCATTTTTTACTTATAAAAATGGCATTAATTCTTTCCCATGAACGTCAAAAATACGTGGAATATTTTGAAAATAGTGAAGCTTCTTCATAGGGGAATGATGAAACTTCCTTCTCAGGGAATAACAGTGAGCTGCATATGGGTGTTAGTGAATCCACAGCTGAAGGTGATGGATTCATTGATAATTCATTATCAACTATATCAACTAAAATTTCTCTAGTGCAACTCCTCTGGAGCAACTATTATTAAAGATAATAAAGAGATAATATCTTCAGCTGCTTTCTCAATTGCAAATGCAGGAACAGTTATTTCAAATACAATTAAATAATCTAATGAATTAAAGAAATTAGAAAGAATACGAGAAATTAGAAATATAAGAATTGAAGAAGAAAAACAAAATGTGTAATGTTGTGCAATAATGTACAAAGTTTTGGTGAAGAAGAATAACAAGATAGAAGAAAATGTCATAGCTAGCTCTGCTATTTCACTTTCAGTAGTTTTATCTTCATCTCAAAAGTCATTTTTATGGCGGAGGAGGAGCAAAGTTAAATTTATTGGTTAGAAATAGTGTACAAAATATTGTGTATACAAAATACTAAAACTTTTCCTAAGAAAATGGAAGTTCTATAAAAAATGCTTGTTAATGTAAATGATAAATATGAAGAGTTATATGTTATTCATTCCAATTCTTTATCAAAAGATGTTGAATTTGATAACATTGTACTTAACCCGAACAGAAACTAAAATAGCATTAAAATGCTTTCCTGTATATAATTCCATAAGAAATGTTACAGCTAAATACAACAAACTATAATATATAGAAGGGAATAATTCTAAAATTTTAACCTTTCCAGAAGGAAGTTATGAAATAGATCAATTAATAATTATATAACTTATCAAATTGGTAAAAATAAAATAAAATTTGAACAAGAAATATCATTGAATAAAGTTAAATTAGCATTATATAAATATATTCAGTTTTTAGTGTCAATTATTCAACAGAGAAAACATTCAAAATGATAAAAATGTTTTAAAGAAATTCCCCCGTTTCATGGTTAAGTGATAAATATAGATTATAAGGCATTAAATTAAATTCTCAAACTGATCATAGAGTTGTCCCAGTAATTCCTCAAATAGTTGATAAGAATTTAGGTAGTGATATAGTAACTCTGTGGGAGCAACAAATATGGTAAAATATTCAACAATACCAGTAACAGTAACTAAAAAGGTTATACATTTTGATGGTACTAACAGTATTAGGTACATCTAGTACTAATTTCGGTAATCAATTTCCATTCTTTGTTTTAGCACGAGCATATGGTGATGGAAGATTGTTTACAAGTACAGCAGGAAATAATATGTTTGGATGGTAGGAAGCAAATCATAAGCTGGCTTATATGGGATTGGATATTTATGGACAAGATACAAATGTGTCAGCAAGAGATAGTGAAAAAATCTATTCATTTTAAGAAATACAGCAGGAACTATAACATTTTTGGAAGATAGATCAAAGTTTGTAGATAGTCATATTTTGGTTATAGAAGTTGAGGAGGTGGAGTAAGGAAAGAAAAATGTATTTATATGAAACATTAGGTTTTAATTATGCAATCAGTGATGTTGCTTTGCTGTTGGAAATATAAATGATTTCTTATATAAATATCACACTTTTTAAAAAGCAAAGGGAATAGTTTAACATATATTATTTAATCTTCTTTTATCATAAAAATAATCTAATGCAAATTATTTTTGTTTTTTGAAATACATGTTATGATTTTTATTTGTTAATATAAATGGAAGAGTCAGTTTGAAAAGGGGTTTACTGGGTATTGGACAAATGAAATATTCATTATTTATAAAGAGAATCCCACTTCACCTATAACATATGAAATAAAAGATCTTGATGGAGAGGAAATTATAGGTAGATTTTATACAAATGAACTGCAAGCAAACTTCCTAGTGAAAAAATGCAAGCTCAATTTGGGGAATTCTTGTGATTTTGAGAAATATAGAAAAATGCTAGTTGTTAAATATTTTTTTAAAGTTTGTTAATGAAAGTTATAATTATAGATTATTTGGGTGAAAATTGCGAAATTGTTTTTTGAATTTGAATTCGGGTGAACACTGGACACCCTGAAATACCCTGATAAGTAAGTAAAATTTGTAAAAAGGTTGAAAAATGATGAATATTGGATGGAGGAAGTTCTAATTTGGAGTTTTTAAAGTGTTGAAGGTTATTTTTTTAAATTCTGTTTCTGGCTTTGAAACTCAATTTTCAATTTACTAATCTATTAATCATTTTTCCAAATTGTATGAATAAAATACAAAAACTGAGGGCAAGATTCCTAATCAGGATTATATTTGAATATATTTCTTGACCATACTATTCATATTGTAGTTAGGTATTATGCAGTAAATAGGTATAATATAAATAGTAAAATAGCTGTGAATACACTACTAAATAGCAGTTACATCAGAACACTTGAGGTTATATTCTATTTACTCTCTGGGTTCCTAAACTTGGTTCCCAAGGTTAAACCTTATTCAATTTTTGTTATTTATTTAATTTTCTCTGGTCCTTTTTTGAGTGGTTCTAGTTAAAGGTCCCTGATTCAATATATAAATACATTTTCATGTCAGTTATATACCATATTTCGTTCTTTTTCCAACAACAGGAACGCCTTCAGAGCTTTACCAGTTTGGAACCATGTATTGGTACACAGTGATCTCCTACCCAATTGTCATGTTTCTCGCGAACTATGTCTACATTCCGGTCTTCTACAGTCTAAATATCACCAGCTCGTATGAGGTTTGCCCACAACTAGTTGCTCTAACGTAGAGGTGCTTAACCGCTTAACTTACTGTGGTATGCTATAAACGTGTTGTGATTGTGTGTGTATGTGTGTGAGGGGCATTCGTAAATTTGAGTTATTTCCTGTGGATAAGTTTTTAGTAGACATAATTTTGACTTCTAAATGTTTTAAAATCCTATCTTCTTTTCCTCTCCTATTGTTTACTAATCTCTCTTTATTTAGCTGCAACAATTAAACTTTCTTTATATAGTTATACATTTATTTTTACGATTTTGAATTTTTGAAATGCCAAAGGCCTCTTTCGTATCTATCAATCATAGTGGTCTTTACCAATATTGACATATTACATATACTAAACATCGATTTTATTTTAAAAGATTTTCATTATAATTAAATTTTAAAAATCTGCACATTGATTTGATTTTCAAGTATATTGTGTATTTTTATTTCTTGAAATATATTAAACACAAAGATTTTTACGTTTGAAAAATCCGAATTTAGCATTTAGCTATCATATAACAATACATCTTCTTACAGACAATGCTTTAATAAAAATATCTAATATGGAGTAACGATAGAATTATTGAAACCAAAATAACAATCCTGGATATATTTAAATACTCGTGGGTACCATTTTATCTGTTATATTTTTGCAACTACTTTAATTTCTATTTCGTATAAAGTATAATGAAATATTATTTATATTTTTCAAAAATCTTTTTAATAATTTGTAATCATTTTATAATTATTGTTTATACATTATTACACATAATGTTCAATTATATTAATTAATATACATAGTTTGACTATTATTATTATTATTATTATGTTCAATTATTAATTATTTAAATATGGTTCATGCATGATTTGAATTTAAAAAGCATTGCAATAATATTTTAGTTGAAATTAAGTACCAACCATCATTTTATTTAAAAACGTTTTTAACAACTAGCATATAGGCAAGATATTATATTATATTATTTTAAATTATAAGAAAAATACTAAAACGAACTAACTATAAATATATACTCTTGAGTATCTATGTATAGTACAAGGCATCTCTATATATAACCAGTGCCCAAATATAATATATAGAGATCTCTTGCACTATATATAGATACTCAAGAGTATATATATATATTTATAGTTAGTTCGTTGTAATATTTTTCACATAATTTAAAATAAAATAAAATAATATCTTGCCTATATGCTAATGGTTAAAAAGGTTTATTAGTAAAATGATGGTTGGTACTTAATTTCAACTAAAATATGATGGCTATGCTTTTTAAATTCAAATCATGCATGAACCATAATTAAATAATTAATAAGTGTCCAACAAAAAATAATTAACTGTGTCTCATTTATTCAATGAAACAATCATATGTTATAGAAAATAACGAAATTTTGAAATTAACAAAACTGGATAAAAATTATAGATCTAAATCTACCTATATAATAAGACTTTTGATAAAAATTGATATATATATATATATATTTACAATATTATCTTGGAAAAGAACACAAATAATTAATGAAATATTTTCCAAGAATTCACTCAGGAGATATATTGTCCCCGGAAATAATATATTACGGAATGACTAGTAAATCAATTAGTGATAAAAAATTATACGTAACGACTAATACCTAGACATCAACTTACTATAAATGTATACTATATAGCATTCTCTACATTCACTCAGGAAATATAATGTCTCACGCTTCGCTCGGAATATTATGGTATCTCCTTCGCGAATCTAGAGGGTGCTATAGTATACCTGGAACATAATATATTTGTAGTTACTGAATATGATTTATATAACATAACTTGATACAAAATAACTTTGGTCTAAAAACAATAATTTGAAATAATATCTAATTTTAGTTTTCAATATTGGCATATGTATGAAATACAATTTAGCAAGATTAACATAGGATATAACATCCTTTTGGTCTGAAAAAACAATAATTTGAAATAATAGTTAATTCTAGTTTTATATATTGACACACACATATATATATATATGAAATACAATACCATGACTACATTGGAATATAAACGTATATATAAATGCAATAATGTAATCGCACTGTTTTTGCAGTGTGAAATATTAATTTTTTTATTTGTTCTCCGTGTTATTAGGAAACAATTTTCCACATTTAAACATTTTCATTTCAGTATCTCGCGTTTCGTTTTAACGCTGCCGCTCAAGTTTTGAGCGCCGTATCATTTATATTTCAAATGGTAAGAATATACGTAATATACTGTATTTTAAATGATTTCTTTGAGTAATTTAAACTAGTAGGAAGACTTGTATGTTAGCGGAAATAAGCATTATTTGACATAATTCTGCCACAGATATTCGAGTCAGGTGTGTAT
>JAYRBW010004620.1:0-13761 GCA_036023295.1 Invenusta paracnida | reverse complement strand
CAATCTCACGCACTTTTAAATTTGAATTTGTGCGCGAAATTCAAAAAGTACTTTACTCGAGTGGGGGGGGTCTTTGTTCTCGAAATGCGTGGGTGCGTGGACGGAAGGGGGGGGTCTTTGTTCTCGCGGTCTACCTCCCCTACTACTGTCTTTTGGTATACTTGCGCAACTTATTCGTTTTAACTAAAAGTATAAGTATAGCTCGTATATAATAACACAAAACACGTGGTACCTATCTAAAAGAACTAATCATTTTAGATTGGGATAAAATGGAATTTGTGTAACTTGCATAATTGTAAATGATACTTAGTTAAAGAACATAACTTTATGTATGTATACTTAAAACATTATAATTATGTATATTTATATATAATACACAAGAAAATATAATCATGTATTTAAAGTATTAATTATATCATAAAAATGAAAAATTATACTGATTTGATACATAGAGTTTTAGAAATTTAAGAATTATGATATATACGATGATTTAAACAAAAACATATTTTAGCTTGATAAATTAAATTAATGTTAGTATTATGCTATTATAGTTAATTAGTATAACTAATAATTAGTAAGTTTTTTAATTAACAATAAATATCTATTATCCAATTATTTAACAAATTAAAACACATGGAATACAAATTTAATGTATGTACAAATTTAACGAATATATCTATATATATATAAACATTCTAAACATTATTAAAAAACTATGTATTTTTGGTAAATCCTTTCAATTTTATGAAAATAAATACAGTATATACACATATACTATATACATTTAACAAAGCAACCTTTACACATAAATATAGGTATTATTTTAATTTTAATGATAGGTACTTATTGCAAATCTACATGTCTAATAGAACACGTTAAAAGGTATCCATGTCTTATGACTAGTTAAAGGGAAAAACTTTGTTTAACAAAATACTTTTTATGTAAGCAGATATGCAAATTATTTGTCAGTGTATATATCTATATCACATATACATATAATTTCTTACATTTGCGTAACTGGGTAATTTTTGCATTCTTTTCAAAATTTTTCTTTGTTTATTTTTATACTTTTATTTTTTGTATAATTATATAATACTACAGTACACTTATAAAATAATACATATATGTACAATAAAATACTACTCTACTAAATATATGTATAACAAAGAACCTGTGGATGTAAATGTATTTGCAAAAGTATCATTAACTTATAAAAGATTAGACGAGAAATATTTATGTTTAATTTCATACTAAATATCTTTCCTATATATTGTGAAAATAATTTTTGTCTAACTCGATTCACTGAAAATATTACCTATACATATAAAGTTTTATTTTAAGCTAATATTAATTTGTAGTTTTAATTAATATCATAAACAAATCCTACCTAACAAATATACCTAGTAACTATTGCTTAATAGTTAATACAGCATGATTTTTAACTATATCATATTATAATTATGATTAGTAAAAAACTGTTTTATTTATAAGCAATACTGTTCCGTTATTTCTTATTCACAGATATGAATGTAATAAACTATATTTATCCTATATAAATATGTATAAGTATATAACAACCAGTAATGGTGTATCAATAAAGGCACTATCAATAAATTGTCCTTAATTATACATAGGTGACTAAATAATACAATAAATTGTGCACTTCTTTCTATTGTTATTCTAATATAATTCCTCTACATAATTCTCTTCTAATTTTGTTTTGAGTTGATTTGTTTTATTTGCTTATCTCTTGTTTTCTGTATAATAAAAGCTATTTTTATTGTTAAAATTATTAATATGAATATATATATATATTCCTTTATACTCAATTATTTAATAAATATAAACCTATCCATCGTGCTGGATACACAATTACAAAGGTTGTGCTACACTCACAATTGAAACAAAATCCTATTATACATAGATATATTACATATATGTAGGTACATGTGTTATATCACCACCTTATATGTACAATCTCATATAATGTTAGTCTGCTTTGTAACTTAATATTTTATGGTGCTTTAAAGATGTGCACTGTATGAATCATGATGCAATTTGAAAATGGCAATGATCTTGATGACTCATAAGAATGAAACAATGTGTATTTTTTATTGAAATATTCCTATTAGAACAAACATATAAATATAGGTATATTAATTAACTTCGAATTTCTACATGAACTTTATTGATATCTTTAACAATTCATAATTTAATATTTTACTTTTAACTCTATAATTTCTCAATTATTTTTCGATTATTATACCTCGAAATTTAAAAAAAAAACTATTTATTTAAAAAATGAAATGAAATGAAAAACCACTATTTAATTATAGAAGTTATATAATACAATAAATTTCTTCAAATTACAAAAAAAAAATGTATAACATTGTTTAAATATTTCAGCAACAAACATTATTAATTTGCTTGCTTATATGATTGTAGGTATTACTCAACTATAATATTTTAACTCATACATTTATTTCATTATATTAGTTTAATTATATTCCAAGTACGAGAAAATGTGCCTTCACGTAAAACAGTCTATTTCAAATAAACGTTTATAATATAAATCAAGAAAACAACAATAATTCCACCTTTAAAATATATACTACCTACATCGCCAAGGGAATTTAGGACAACGCTGTTTCACTCTTATTAGAGCTTATCAGCTAGCCTAATTCTTGATAACAGTTAGAAGAATAACCATGAAGAAGCAATACTCTACAAGGCAAGGAGTGTATTAAAACGACAATTTGTTTTCTCGACTCTTATTGTACTGAGCGTAAATTGCTAATTAATTCACTATAACGTTTATACTATATAGATGAAACGTGGTAACATTCAATATTGAAACCCATTAAACGTTAAATAGTTTAATTTATTTAAAATAATTCTTATAATTAGTAAAGCTTGATATTATAACTTTCTTACACACTAAAAAGTTAACTTTTACATTAAATTGCAGCTATTTTTTAAATGTTTTGATTAAATTTCTCGAATGTTATGTGCATATATGTAGATAGCCGCAGTTCATAAACAAATTAACATTAAAGTAGTTCAATAATGTATATTGATATAGAGAAATAAGTTTTGAAACTAAAATCACAAATGTATATTCTATGAACAAACATTAAGATAAAATTTTAAAATCTCTCTCTACACCCAAATAGATATTAAAATTAGTAAATTTTGTAAAAGTTCCCTCTGTATTTTAGTAAGAGAATCTTTGATCTCGTAAATGATGTTATAGATTGATATTAAAATGGTTTATATGAAGATAGTATTCATGTTAGAGGAACAGCATTAGCTATAGTATAAAGACAATTTAAGGAATCTGAAACAAAAATCGTATTAAAGCAAAATGGTTATCACGAGAATGACTGTCGAACATTTTCTAATAATAAAACCAAACTATTGCTGCTGTTATGTAAAACTGTAAAACTTGTTTAAACTAGAACTTTAAACTTCCAAAATAGAACCAAAGATGACTCTCCAGAAATATACATCATGACTATTTGAAAGCTAAAACTTTGGACATGTGTGCTTACAGGTATTTGTACTATATGTGCCTAATTTCAGTTCGATTAGCCAATTTGTTGGTAAATTATACGATTTCGAAACTTTCCTAAAATCAAGAGTTCAGGGGATAACTGACACCTTTTTTCTATTATTTGGGTTGTGCTTAAACGGTTGAACTTTATTGTGACGGGGTGGCCTAGAGGTAGAGTGTTGGACTGCTGATCAGTGTGACAATATATGTGAGTGGGTTCGGACCGAGGTAATTACCTCGTCCCTGGCTGGCAGCTGTGCCAGTCGAAAGATTAGTGACCCGAAAGGGTTCGTTTGTCTTGAAAATTGATGTAACTTTCACTTATATGATATGTCAGTATCTTATTATGTTAATATATCTAAATGTAATTTTTTAGGTTTACCTATTAAAATATTGGCTGCATGGTAATATTTCTGTAATTAAATTAAATTAAAATGTGTTGAATTGTTATTATATATATAATTAAGATATAATTTGTTATACTTTAATTTATTTACGAACACGTCATGCGCATCTATATAGTATTTGGTTTAATGTCTGTTCTTTTTAAGTGTTAGTTGCTATAGTCTCTATGATTTCAGTAAAACGAAATATGTATATTTATGATAATGTTTTATAGAATAATTTAGTTATATTATATTATGTTCATTACAACGAGTTTTACTATAGAAAAACGAGCTTAACAAGTTTTACTTTATAATTTAATTTCGAAGTCAAATTAAATTTAAGTTTTTAATTTTATTAAATTGTATTATATATTTTTTAAATATAATTGATACATTGATAATTATGTTAGTGTGTTATATTATGGTATTGTCAATAAATAACATATCATCATATAGTTATTTGTTAAATAACATACTTAAACTTTTATCTTATGTATATTAATTATCTCTAATGAGCAGATGGCAACTATATAATATATTTATCTGTGGACTAAAAAACCAAATAAATTAGGGATTGTTTGCTAAGCGTAAAAACAATAATATACGCATTGCTGGTAATTTCGATTACAATCTATATAAATTTAATTAGAGAATCAATACATTTTGAATTTTTGATACATATTTTTTGCAGAAAACATGATACATTTAATTTGAAAAAACAAAATGCTTTTCTGATAGTAACAATATTAATATTTAATATAAAACCAACATTATACATTCTACTTTATTGAAAATAATAGCACACAAAATCTGACTGAAAAACACTGATAATATAGGTCACACACTATGCTTTTTTATTGTGATGGTATCGTCTTTCTTCTACATACTCATAAGTACAAACAATGATAGGGAGAAACATATATATATATATATGGTTAATGCTGAATTGAGGTGTAGGAAAAAATGTTCTATTCTTGGAGCTGTGAAAGATTAATCATTTACTTTGGGATACCAGGAGCAGGGGTGGGGGTAGCTGGGTGACCAGTTACAGGAGGGTAGGTATGTTCCTGATGCTTTTCTTCGCGGGGAATCGTGAGGCAGATGAAAGGCTTCTTCTCAACGCAGTCATACAGATGGAGGAAACCGCTGTAGAGGGACAGGCCTACGCAGAGCTTGTCATGGATACGCATCTCATCGATAAGAGGAAAGAACTTTTGGTTGATGAACTGGGATCCGGGTGTTGAGCGATCAGTCCACCAGATCATGAACTGGGGAGCCTGATGAGGTCCGGTTCGTTCACCGGTCTTGGCCAGGATTCCACCGGTCCACACGACCATCTTGTCGTCATTCTTGAAGAACTTGGAGAGGATGAAGTCCCGCTGACCGTGGAACTGCATGGCAATAAGATGAGATCGGACATGGTTTGGAGGAGTAGAAGTATCGTTGGCGTTGGCGATATCGGAGGATTTTCGACAAAATTCTTCGGCCTCAAAGTGTGCCTCGGGCATGTGGTGGAGGGTGAGTTTGCGATGGCTTGGGAGGAGTTCTACCACCTCAAGTTTTGGTGCAGTTTCGGGGTCAATTTTAGGCTCATCAACAGCTCGTGCAAGTAGCACTAGAGCGAAAAAAAGGAACGCCTTGAAGAGCATTGTTGACTAATTCAGTATTGTATCGCCAAGAGTGTCAAAAAGACCTGCGACTGTATACCGCCCGCGACATTTATATAACGAGTACCATATTGAGTGCACCTATCGTCTGTATAAGCTATAAGGTGGTTCATGTTTTGCCTTTACTGCTAATGAATTGTGATCACAGTTTTTTTTACATATTCTAATGCACCCCGAAATATAGCACCAACTTGGAGCTAATTTATGGTCTACAGCGAACTTTTCAACGTGTCAAGCAATCCTTTTGTGAAGCAATGTTTCTTGTACTGTAGTTAATTCATAGTACAAACAACCACTGAACTATCGCTTTGTTTTGTTTGCTACGTCTTCATGTAATTAATTTTCCTTTTCAATTTACCCAGTCATCCTTTTATTTACTTCGATGATATCAGCTGTAATATATGTAAATTATTAATATTTGCACAAATGACTTTAACTTTAATTCGTAGATATTAGTATTCTGAAATATATATCCTTGTATTTCTATTAGAAACAGGATCAGCTAATTAAAACTAGTTTTCAATTCTCTAATATGCCTAAAATCATTATAATAATGGTAAATTAATGTAATATTGTACAATAATGGTGCACATATACAATTATTAACTAATTATTTGTGGATCTATTTTCATTTTATAATTAGACAACTACAAAAAATAGCGTCAGTTATTAATTGGAGAAATATTAGCAACTTTAGTCATTAATGCTAAGGAGAATAGGCCTATTTTTGACTGTTAATAAATCAGACTTAAAAAGTTCATTTTTGGTATAAACGTAATCGCCAAGCGCTTAAGAACAAAGTACACATAAGTTCACCGTTTAAAAATATTTCTATATATTCTTTTGAAAGAGTGAATTTCGATTACAAAGTGTTTCTTCTTATTACTAATATATTTATTTTTATTTTCGTCAGGGTTTTTGATTGATATTGATATTTTACTGAAAAATACATTTTCTGCATACAAATAATCTTTTCGAAAGAATTTATCAAATTTGTATCAATGAAAACAGCACAACAATCTAGCTTAACAATATGTTACGAAATAAAAGTGTAGATTTAAAGTGAAAGGTAAACTATACATTATAGGCAGAAGATAAATTGAGATTGAATAAAAAACGTTACTATTTCAAATAAAAGCAGACACTGTTGATACAACAGAATATTTTAAAGTTCTTTTTGATAAAAATTATTTAAATTTTTCTATTTAAGCGTTTAAGTAATATTCCCAAAAATTGGAAATAACTAATATTTTAAGGGAAAATATGTTATTATGCATCACAATAACAGTGTTTAATGTCAAATTTCTGAAAAAAATTGTCTTATTTTACGATTTTATATATTATTATTTACATTGAAACATAACAATTTTAATTATAGTCATATTTAAAAAAGATTTAATTGATATGAAAACAAAAATAAAAGCCAAGAAACGAGCTCAGTAAAAGCAAAAAGTTAAAATAATACTGATGATATTATGTAGTACAACCATTAAAGAAATTGTTATATCTATAAATTTAACATATGTATATCTAAACTTAAAAATTAATAAAAATAAGAGTACACAACTTTAAGAAAAATATTTCTTGGCGATGGCACATTTTAAAGAAGCACTGAAGCTCTCATCAATGCACAGATAGTTGTTCATAATAAACTAATAATTAATATAAAATATGTTCTAAAAATTATACAATTTATACCATTACCATGATTTTTTGTTCTTTTATTTTTTTTAAATTTCAAGTTTATATATATTGTTACGTATTGAAAAGGCATTTTAAGCAGCAAGCATTGTAACAATTAAATCGTGGTGCCCTTTTTATATCAGTTTTTCAATGGATGTACTATACATATCATCAATATTATTTTAACGTTTTGATTTTGAGGAACTCGCTTCATCGTTTTCATTTTTGCGACGCTGTCTTTTTTATTTCGTAACAATATATAATGTGTCTTCAGATATTAATGCAAGTTTTAAAGTTATCAAAAGGTATGTATGTACATCGATATATTTTTCAAATGTATATTCGAATACTAAGAATTTCAGTTTGAACTTGTAGAACTTTACGATCGAAAAAAATCAATCGCAATGTAATATTCTACAAAGTTTATGCTATATATATACTATCACATTTTAATCAATTGTGTCTTATCTTTACAGTATATAACTCGATAAAGATGTGTGTATTTTATATATAGTAACACTAGAAATATGAAGGTGTCCTATAGGACACCGGCACTGAATTAAACTTTAATATCTTCATGTAGGTTAGTACAAATAATACAGTGTTCATTGTCTTTTCCTAACTTTGAGTCTAGATGCATAATATAAACATTAATTGTGATTTATCTTATATATAAGTTTGTATAAGTTTTTTTTAATATGTGCCCCTAAAACTACGGCGGTGTCTTATTCAACACTAATGTAAATGATTTATTATTTGTCAGAAAACTGTAGAACGTATTTACAAGGACTGATCGATAAATAGGCTTATTTGATTGACTGCCTAATCGCTGTACACCTCCATTTGTTTGTTATATACTAATTGTGAAAGAAAATATGTGCAACAGTTTAGTTTTACAATAGACGAACAACTGCTTCCTTGCAAATGCCGATACAGCTTCATTTCTTTCATGCCCTCAAAGCCTAACAACTGAAAAATACGACATTAAATTGTGGAACATCACTGCCTTTGACAAAAAAAGCTATTGCAACATAATACAACCATTGTTGGCACTATCAAAAACAGAAAAGGGCTAAATCGGAAATGACTGACCCACAGAAGGAGAAAGTCAATTCCAATGAGCTTCTTTGAAATGAAGAAGCTAAGGCACTATTTGTGCGATACGCAGTGCAAATCATCTAAAGCTGTTTGCCTGCTTTCGACACTGCATGATTCACCTACAGTCGACAACACCACGCCAAAATTGAAGCCGGACATCATTTTGTTTTATAACAAAAACAAAGTCGGTGTGTACACTTTCGACAAAGTCATTTTGTATGAGTCGACTGTATACAACGCATTGTGCTTCCCGAAGATGGTCAATGGTAGTATGGTCAAATATACTTGATATCGCAAGGATAAATGCATTGGCTGTTTATAAAAAAGCATGCCAGAAACAAATTTCACACCGGGCCTTCATCCTACAGTAAGTAGCATTGCGATCCAGCTACATTCAAAGGGACGTAAATCCAGCACTTCCAGTTGCAATGTCTGCAAACGATGTCAGACACTGTCTGAATGCGACTACATTTTTGTTCAATTCATGCAATAAGCACCACCTGTGGGTCCTGCTCCAGAAATGGGTTAAAATTTACATATGTGCGATGCAACAAATGTAACTAGCATTTTCGCTTCCTGCTACATTTTACATTTATTGCATAAATGTTTTCTGTTTCTAAGTATATATGTATCTTGCATTAGTATCATGTTTTGGACACCACTAAACTCGTTTGTGTGTTGTTGAATGTATATTCTGCAGCATACAAAGGCCGTTTAAAGCATAATAAATCCTAATTATGTTATATATTATAATAAATAAATATAAAATAAAAAACTTAATTATTACTAAAACTAAAAATTTCGTAAACAAAAAACAAGATGTCTTATAAGACACCTCCGTAGTTTTATGATGATGAAATTTTCTGTAATTCTAGTGTTAAGATTACTTTCCATAGCAGTCAATACAAATACAAATTATAGAGTTTGTATAATAATGTTATACGCTATTTCAATTTTAACTTATAAAACACAGATTTGTATTAACAACAGGGTTACATTAAGCAGCATTTATAAATAATTACAATATTTGTGAATATATTAATTTTTATTTAAAAAATATTTGTAAAGTAATTCAGAGTAATTTAGTAATTTTTTAGTTTTCTGACAACAAGCTACATACTCTTGTATTAAATTAAAGTTGCAATATTAACATTAATTGAATCAGTAAACTATTGAGACCTGTAAATAAAAATACTTTTTGTTTATACAACAAACATTTATGTAAAATATTTGATCATACAATGTATAAATTGAATAGAAATACAGTATATATTATAGGACTTAAAAACGTTATGCAACATGTACAAAGGTAGTATAAATTCATTGTTGATAAACATGTATTTATGAAAAAAATATATACAAATTTTTTTTAATATGAAATGCAATATTAATCAAATATCATACAATGATAGATAAATAAAATAATCAGAATTATAAAAAAAGAAACTTTATCTTGATAACATTTTGGTCACCAATATTAATAGTTTAATTCTGAGACAAAATAACAAATATAGAAATGAAGAAGTGATATAACCAATTGTATAACTCGATATTTTCTAAGATGTTTGAGTAATTTCCTTTAAACTATTTTTATCAGGATATATGTACATATTTTTTGTTCGTAAGTAAGTCACAAAAATCAACTCAAAATAATATAGATATCTAAAGAGAAAATGTACCTATAGTTACTCGTATTACAAAGACAACATCAGAAATTCCTTCTTATACCTACAGCTGTTTCACCGATATAAGAGATCTTCTGCAGATCATTATACCATATGTATAATGAAGAGAAACAATTCCATAAACTACAAATTTCAAAAGATTCACAATAATTTGATTGAATAAATCAAAATCAATACCTAATTATGAATCTATAGGTAAAATTTTACCAAAATTTAACCAATATGTTAAAATGTTTGATCGTTATTGTGATATGTTCTACAAAAGTAAGGTTACACAATGGTAAAACAATGGCTCATAGGTAACTGGTAACACAGAGTAAGGCTCCTTAACCCTCCTTACTCTGTGGTATAATCAAGATATCCCTACAAATAGTATCAGTATCGATTTCCATTATAGTTTTGCATAGATAAGAGTAAAATGAAATATTTAAAAGTTACTGTACGATGATTTACATAGTTTTTATTATGTGTTTATTGAAAATAAAAACACCTTCTTTTTTAGATAATGGCAAAACATTTATAATTTGTAAAAAAAGTAAAAACAAATCGATTTAAATATATTTAATTCAAATAAGACATTTCAAGACTACAATGTCCTCTCTTCCGATACAACAATTTTGAAATTGGCGGGTAATATTGCATAATTGTCTAGATTAATAAATTGAATAAAAAACAAAAATGCATAAATACTACATGGCGGATTAAAAAATGACATCTATTACTTGACATTAAAAGCATTAGGAGAAAAACAGAGAAGGAGAGAACTTATGGAAGTTAAAATACGTTAAGAAAAGGAGGCCCCATTAGTAGTAAGAGTTCTATTTAAAAGGGATTGTGTTTTTATTAAAATGAATTTCTTGGTCATAATATCGAAGTATGATGAGCCTACGCTAATTTTTTATACGAATATTGAAAGAAAATATTGATATACAAATATTACAGTTCATTAAAAGAGTTCCTATTGAACGATGCTCTTTGTTCCCAGTTGTCATTTAGTTGTCAACTAGTGTAAGACATGTTCGTATTATATGAACAGGAGAATTTCTAGACTTTCTTAGACTTAAGTTCGTTTGAGGCTTTCAATTCGAATGAAAAATATATTTTTTAAGATCGAATTATAACGCAATTAATTTTTAATTTTAATTGGATTTTAAAAATATCAATTAATTTTTCTGACTTGAGAAGAACAATTTGATTTCGTTATGAAAAGCTAAAAAAGAACAACAACACACTAGGTAAGCACGATGTATAAAGAACAGTGTTGTTACAAACCCTATCTAGTTTAAAAAATCAGTTCAAATCACATTTTTCAGCACAATTTTTATTCATTTCTCAAATTTAATTTCTCTTAGTATACAAAGTACATACAATATGTATTATAAGCGTGTAGAAATAAATATTAATGCTTCTGTACATACTAAGTCTATTATGTCTACAGTTTATCTACAAATATTAATAATAAGTACCTGTCATTGAGAATTCTGTCGTTTATAGTACAAATAGATTTCTCTATCGTCTGAATCTCAGCCCCTCAAGATTTAGGTACTAGCTTCTCTCAACGCCTTAATTTAGGCCAGAGTATTTTTTTGTTTTTCTGATTCAAGTCCCTTTTCAAATAAATCATCGTTTCTAGCCTGCAGTTGCTTTTGTTTGTTTTTCAATTCTTGAATTTCCTGCATTTCTTCTCCTTTTCTATTTTGACTGATTGCTTCATTTTCTGTTTTCTTCTGTGTCTTTATCTCTTCATATTTTTTTTGCAAAAGCAGCCGAAACCACCATTTCTGGAGTAATATTGACATTGCTCATACCACCTATAACCTATGAAAAATAATTAAAAAAAACATTTTTATATGTATATAAGAGAATATTAAAGTTGTGTACAATGTTTTCATTATGCCTGCAACTGGTGCATGGGAATTCAAAACTTTAAATCACAAATTAGTGTATATTATTTTGTTAAAAATAAAAATCACTATCTATTGTGTCTAATAAATTTATCTTAATACGTCCTTCTGATATGCTTAAATGATACATCTTCTAGTGATGATAATTTTCTGAAAGATTGACTTCTTCAGCTTCTTATTACATGTAAAACTTCTTTCCCCATGATGACTGGCCATGTTACAGTGATAAGAGCATTTTTACTGTTGACCACAAGCTGGGAAAGTTAGTCGAGGATAAAAGTCGTTCAGCATAGTATGAACTCAAAACGGTTTTTATCTTATTTAAAATGTTGTATCACATCCATCGCACATTCATGTTCTCTCAGTTTTGCTCTGAACTTCTGGAATTATTCTATTATATCATCACAATCAGAAAACGTTACCCAATTTGCATTCCTAGGAGAAAAATTTTTTTTTTTATATATATTATGCTATCTTATAAACTAATTAAATAATACAATATATATTAATTACTATAATGACAATTTCTATTCATTCATCTTTATTATAACCCTTATTTATATGTTATAAACAGAGTACTACCTCAAATGTTTCACTGCATTGGAAAATTGTGTGGCCTCCTATATATATCTTCATAGCTAGACAAGAGGTGTGGAAACAAGGCATGACATATCTCTCTCTTTCTCTCTCTCTTAGTTCTGACAAGAGTCAATCCGGTGCCGGCTCGGGGGCGCGGCCGACCATCAATAGGAATTCAACAATTTGCGTGGGGTTAGTGGCGACGATGTTGACATCGTAGGGTGGGTATCCAAGGGTCTTGTGGCAGATTTTATCGTGTAGGGGGCAGTAAAATAGTAGGTGTTCCGTCGTTTCTACCGTGTTAGGGTCGCATTCACAATATTGGCTGTTGGCTTTCCCGATGCTATGGAGGAATTGTCGAGTGCTGGTTAGTCTGCCAACTCTGGCTTGATGGATGATAACCGACTCGTTCCTGTTCATTTCTTCTTCAATATCTTCCACTAAGGCTTTATTGTCGCATCTGGATCTTCTCCATTCACTACCATTGTTGTTAGCCCTCCATGAATTGATGAAATATCTTTTAATAAGGTTGGTAAAGACATCGAGCCCGATTTCGGTGCTGTTCTGGTCTAGGTGTGTGGCTTTTTCAGCTTCTTTGTCGGCTTCTTCGTTCATGGGGATGCCGACATGAGATGGGACACATTGGAAGTGGAAATGGGTTTCTGGGTTTTGGTTGATGAAGTCCCATATTTGGTTGGTCAAGTGACTCTCCTTGTTGTGGGGTCCTCTCGATAGGCTTTCGATCGCAGATTGACTGTCCAATAGGATACGAGCACTTTTGATGATAGTAGTTCTATACTTGAGGTATTTAGTCTCCGCTACTATAGCTGTTAGCCCTGCTCAATAGGAGCTGTATCGCCCGGCTGCTTGGCCACCTCTGATGATGAAACCGCCGCCTCCTAGTTCTGTGCTCTTCACTGCAGATCCGTCGGTCCAGATTTATTGGTGGCAGCGTGACTAGAGGTATCTTTGTGTGTTAGCTAGTTGATCTGCTGGGGGGTCTGTTATGGATATGGGTGGTGTTATGTTCATGTTGAAACTGGTGTTTGCTCTACTTCCTGTCAAGGGCGGTGTTTTGCTGATGATCGTTTTCCTCTCTCTTGGGTATCTATCCAGTTCTAGAATCTGTGCCGTCTGTGATCCTACTCCTTGCCATGTGTCATGGCTGTTCTTGAGGTGTTTCTTGCTTTCTGTCGTAGCACTCAT
>JAYRBW010004609.1:0-13761 GCA_036023295.1 Invenusta paracnida | reverse complement strand
AAATATACTCGTCGGCTGCGCCGACTCGGTATATTAGCGTTTAACTCCTGATAACAGGTAGTTATCCTATACGTAATAACCCAAATAGTAATAGACGTGAGGAATGATATACAGGGCATTGACTCGACTGATATAACATAACAAATATATTATGTCGGGAAATGCAGATTTATCATAGCTAATTTAAAAATAAATGTTAGTTTTAATTGTTGAACTTTGAAAGGCAGTTTAAGTAATAAAAAATCTAATTTTATTGGCCATGTTGCGTTATCCTAATGTTCACACAGGCACGGCAGTAATATGTATGAACTTTAATTTTAATTAAAAAAATATACATAAAATTAGATGTTTGAGTGTTTTTTATTGTTTGAATAAAATCAAACTCGGCTTATTTCGGACATATTATGTTGTATGCTAAAAGTAAATCAATATCTATAAATGCATACACATTCTCGTACATCGCGAATATTTACAATTAGTTGAGGGTATTTATAAGTATGCACTATGTTACAATTGTAATGCAACGAGCTGCTTGTAATTTGAATATATCTCTTATATTAAAATATTCTCTCACTTTTAATTTTAAGTTGAGCTCGACATGTAAAAGTTTAGTTTGTAAATGTGTAAAAATAGAGTTCTACCGACCCTTACACGATTAGTTCTACCGTTACACATAGAGCTCAACATGTACACATCTAGATCAAACTTTCACTTACTTAAATCTTTCGGCCGCCATAGTTGAGAGGAAATTCAGTCGCAGAAATAATTTGGAGTTATGCTAACTTCAATTAAGACATGTTTTCAATTAAGGAGGGTCGTTCTAATTTTCGGGAATCCCATATACGGACGTTGTATCTTCGAATTTCTTTACAAGTCTCTGCTTATGTTGCAGAGATATTTAACTCTATATTAACCTGCCTTGGTGTACTGCAGAATTTATTTGGTTGATAAAAATACTTCACAGTTTAAATTCTCTCTTCATTACTTATTCTGTGATCCATAAGTGTTCAAATATATACATCTTGCCTTAGATAACGGTTCATTCGAAAATTGAAATACCTTGTCGATAAATCAACCCAAGTCAATCATTTAAACAACTTTTGAAATATAAAAATAGATTGAACTATACATTTAATTATATTTTTTGCGTTACTTTTGACATACCTTGTATAAACATATTTATTCCAATTGATATTTTGTACCAAATAAGATTATGATTTATTATTTTCTTAAAAATCACAGCACTACATATTACTTTAACGAAAATACATGAATTATATCTTCAAATAAAGAGTCTAGGACTTATTTTCTAAATTAACCACATTTTCTCTTGTCTTCATCTCTATGCCTGTAGTTCGTCGCCACAAGTATATGACAAGCCTGAGCGAGCATATGATGAACGTAACAGTTGTAACAATGAGTCAAGACCAGGAAATGATCTTCCAGCAGACCTTTCAGTTTTATGCCTGGGGAGTGATTGCTCTGGTCATCTCGGTGGCAGGTGTAATAGGTAATCTGCTCACCGTTTGTGTCCTGTCTCAACGTGAAATGCGCTCTTCCACAAGCGTCTACCTTATCGGACTGGCGATCTTCGATATCCTCATTCTCACAACCTTTATCTTCATATTCACTCTCCCAGTCCTCTTCACACAACTTCGATCTGCAACCATGGACGATTCTCTCCTCATCCGAGTCACCTATCCCATCTCACTCATCTCTCAGACAATAACCGTTTACATCACACTCGGTTTCACCGTGGAACGTTACCTGGCAGTTCGATTCCCAATCAAGATGGCAACCTGGTGCACGGGGAGTCACGCCAGGACTGTTGTCATGTCGATAGTTATATTCTCCATTGGCTACAACATTCCACGCATGCTTGAGAATGTTGCAATTGGCCACACTGAGCAGTCAATTGGAGGTGGGAACGTCAGCGTTAGCGTGACACGGCTACGCGATCACCCAATATATCAGCGACTTTATTACACCTATATGTATACGACATTCATGTTCGTTTTGCCGTTTGTTCTCCTCTTCGTACTCAATCTACTTCTTTTACGAGCGATTCGACGGAGTTCCAAGGCCCAACCCACTGATACAGCCACAACTTCCCGACGCAAGCGAAGAGAAACGAATCTGACGGTGATGCTCATGAGTATCGTTTTCGTCTTCCTTGTCTGTCAGATGGCGCCCATGTTGGACAATATATTCAACTCCTTCTCGGCGGTGATCAAGGATGACCACGTCTATAACCTCTTCTACATTGTGTCTCAAGTTATGGTGGTCATTAACTCAGCAGTCAACTTCATCATGTACTGCTTTTTTGGACAGAAGTTTCGTCAGACTCTCCTCTCCATATTCTGCTGTCCAAGACTCACGAATCGACGGGACAGCCATGCTACAAGACACTGCGTTGGAGCCCTCCAGCCCAACGCTGTGAGATACAGCTCTATATCGATTGGGTCACCAAAGCTAAATTGTTCCGGTGGTAGGTGTCCTACTCCTTCAGCGGACGCAAACTCATTTATTAATCAATGAAGTGAAAAACAATGGCTAATTATGCGAACACAAAAATCGATATTGGAATATTACTATAATCATTTACGTTCTCGTTTAAAATATCAATGTGGTTGCTTGATATTGCCTATCACAGAACAAAATATTATACTTATGATAATGTTAAAAGTTATTTGTTTAATAATTGTTTAAAATTGGCACTATTGTCTAATTTACCCACAGAAAAAATTTCCTACAACTTAAAATTTATTTCAACTAATTCACAAAATAACATTTTGATTTTGATTTTGAGTAATTTTAACTATTCTGTTAATAATGCATCTAGTCATTATTTGTACATAGAAAAGCACTTATCTCGCCATAGTACATTTGTTTGATATATTAATACATATATTATAGGTATATCAAATATACGTAAACTAATTATAAAGAATTAAAAGTTCTACTAAGAAACATAATTGATTATACCTAAAACTTTCTATTTAATCTTTCGTACACCAAAAATGCCTATAAGCGAACCGAATTCAATTTAAATATCAGTAACAATTATTACAAAAACTTAACACTGCAAAGCACATTTACATGGTATTGTTTCTTAAAAAATGGCGGTCTTAGCATTATCGTGTTTTTAGTTGGCTGTGCGATTGACAAAAACAAGAATAATTACCAGATTACATGAATACATCGGAATTCCATTTCAAACATTTTAATAATTGATATATACACGAAATCATTCAATTTCAATACATAATATAGTGTATGTCCTGCTCGCACCTAGCTACAAAATCTTATAAAAATCTACACTTCATGTGATACTTCTTCAAAGAAGAATATTATGTTTTTGGTTTTGTGATCACTTCACTCAGAATGCTATTTAAATGCACAAACGTTTGCATGTTGTAATAATTAATTTAAAGACAATTTTGGTTTAAAACAATTCATATAGAGTTACTACTATTTTTGTACATATATTTATCTAAAGAAATGTTGTCTTCTTCATGTTATTTGTTAAAAAGTAATATACCTATTTCAATCACTTCAATGTTTTTGTTTTATTGATTTGAGTTTATAGTATAGTTGAAATTTTGGAAGATGACAGATATATTCTGTTATCAATTATTCACCATGTTTTAATTCCAGAACTGATTAATATTTTCAAACACCGATTAAATTCTGATATAAAAATATGAAAGTCATTCATCGCTTTTATAATGAATAACAGAAATAAATAGATATTTTACATTATTTTACACATTTTTATTCTATAGTAATCGTAAAATATTCGCATAATAATATATAAAATATATTTATCACCTACTATTTATACAGCCTGGTTATATTTTATATTTTGAATACATTTTATTTGAAAAATGAGATTAGAATTATAAAAAAATAAGACAGTGCCATAACCTAAAATTACTATAAAACATTATGTAAAAGCCTAATATTGCTATATAAAAGAAGTATATATTATTTTAATCAAAATTACACAAAATAATTTGTATAACTAAACAACTATAGATTCCTTTTTGAATAAAAAAAATCCAGTTTGGCCACGTGAATAAATAAATTATCAAAACTATAAACGCAAACAGTATACTATATAATCCACCATAACATAATGTCACTTTTCTTGTTTAATTGAAAAAATCCTAAACACTATCATAGACCAGTAATTAATTCTCACTCTATGGTTAAAGCTATCGACGCTAGTTTCAAAATATTCGAAAAATAAGTAAAACATTTAACTAATCTCAAGCTATTTAAATGCCACTCTTATGTGATTAAGACATTAATACAGATTTATGCAGCCACATCTTAATTTATAAAATGGAATGTTAAATGTTCCTCGTTTATCGATTTATTTGGATTTAGGTATAATTATATGTTCAACATGAAGCAGAAATAAAAGTAATTCAGCGCCAAAACGCGAAATTTTGTATCAGATTTCAGTGTCATAATTTCTGTTTGTATTAGAATCTCTGTTTTGGGTTATTTCCCGTGCTTTATAGCGTTTTGGCAAGAATTATCTGTATATCCTCTGCAATGACCAGAGGGGAGACCAAGTAAGCAATAGTGCATTGGAAGACTTAAGCGATAAAACGTTTATAAAAGTAGTTGTCTATAAAATATAACATACGTTTATAACCAATGGATCTAGAGAAAACGACATGAACCCTTACTCTAAAAATGATTTGACGATCAAATTTACATACCTCAATTACTAACTCGGAGAAGTTGGCAGTTGTTTTCAATTGAAAGGACATAGAAGCTAAAATGAAAAATTAGCCTTAAGAAACTAAACTTTGGACATAGTTTATATTCATTACCTATTCAACTACTAAATTGCACCGGGTTCGAATCCCGGTTCGGACCAAACATATTATCTACCGCTCCCTGGCTGGCAGCTGTGCTAGTCGCTTGTTGGCGACCCGAAAGGGTTCGTGTTGAATGCTCTTACGTAAAATCTGTGTGCGTTCTGTCACTAAGAAAAATATAAAAAAATATATATATTTAAAAAATATGTCACAATAGACTGTCAACAAATGATCCATATTCATAAGCGCCCAAGAATATAACAACTGAATTGAAATATCAATATGAATTTTTCCGAAGCTGAACGTTAATGTCGAAACATTTTGTAACGATATTAAATTTATTTGCTGGAGTTTTGATAAAATGGTCTTTGTAGGAAGTTTTTATCTAATTTTACGAAAAAAGGACCAATTGAAGCGATGCAACATGGACTGTACGTCGGTAAATTAGCCCCTCAACCCAACCGAATATGATTTTATTATAACTATAATTTATTAAATAAATGCAAATATTTTATAGCTTAAATAGTTTATATCCACCATTATTCACTTAGTAAATACTGTTTTAAATCAGTCTATCGTGTTGTCTCAACCTGTAGTTTAGTCAACCATTGTCGTATTTTTTGGAAACCTTAAACTATGTAATATTGTTTAATTTTCAAACGGAAAAAAATCTTACAATACATTAAAAATAAAGTCAAACTCAATCTACACTCACTATATGTATGAGGTGAGCTAAACTTAAACATAGAAATATAACATATAGTAAATATGTATAAATATAAACACATACAATACAATTTACTACCTTTGTAAATTATTTTACAACCTATGCAAACCAGTTTCCTGCTCTTAATAAATGCACAAAAAAGATGTTCAAATTACATGACACTTCAATTAGCACAAAAACTAAATCCTTTTAGTGATACGATAAAAAAAGTCCAAAACCGAGCGAGGAATACATTTATTGTTTTGTATACAATTGTTTCTTATGTACAATCAATCGCTAAGTTAGAAGAATGTATATATAACAAACATATGGATATTTCAATTAAAGGAACAAAAGAAATCATTATCATACTGCATTTTAGGGATTAGGCTAAATTAGTTGACTGTTCAAGTAGTTAGTTATTCACAACAATACACAAGGAGTATGTGGAAGTTTTAACATGGTCGGTATGCATATCATCGCATCTTTATATTCTAGATTGAGAAAGAGAAAAAATAAATATTATATTATAAATGGACTAAAAAGAGGAGGGTAGATAAGGTTTTAATCTTACTTACAAATTGGTAAAGCATTCTTTCCAATAACAAAAACAAAGTGAAAATTGTCTCAAAGATAGGGGGAAAATTGGAAGAATATATGTAGAACGAAAATATGAGTTACTTATAATTCGCATGTTATTTCCTCATAAAGGTAGAAAACAGGGAACAATAAAAAGACTAAAGCATTTAAATAAACATGGAGATTAAAATGAATGAGGTTGTAAAAAAACTCAACAGTTGTAAAGTATAGGAGAAACTTATGAACAAATCTACCAATATATTTATATATTTATATACTAATTATAAATAAATATTATCGAAATATTTTGGAATAAATTTCAATTTAAGCTATTTAATCAATTCTTAATTTTGCGATTTTAAAAGTTGCTCAGTTAGTAATAGTAATTAGTGACCACTTTGATTTATTTTACAATTGTTGAATTCATTTATGAGGCCAAATTCTACAATGGCGTATTGGTGTATAAAAGAAGAATTATAAACTGGCTGAATTAGCACCTAGATTGAACTACATATATGAGCTAGAGAAAAGAGGAGAGCTAAGTACATCTAATTCGTAACAACAGGTATGTTGTATATAAGTATATAAAGTAATTATCTACAGTCAATAGAAACATGGAGTAATGTAAACCAATTGAGTTAGGAAGGTTAACGTCATTGACTGCTTTGATTAGTAGATATTCGGGCAATCAGTGACGTATCCTGGGACTGCATGCACTTGGACTGGCAAGCTTATAATGCAACAGAAAATAATACTCCTATACAGTAGCGTATGTACCCTTGGAGCTAGTATGTTAACAATGTAATGAGTAAGTACAGTATTCCAATATATATATTAAGTAATATTGAGCAGCAAGACGTCTGACGAACACAAATCTATGTATAGGTACCTACCTGTTAAGTATACGTAATAAGTGGAAATTAAATCCATACAAAGCATTAATAGTAACAATAGAAGCACATTTAAGACAAGCTTCACAGTTAAAATCTAATTCCGTATTGCCGATACAGGAAAATTCATGCTTCGTTTCAAAATGTATCATTGTTTCAAACTGGTTTAGCAGAGAGTTGCCTTCATCACAAAATACTAAGTAATATTTATTAGTATTATAATTATTATAACAGTATAATGGCAAACAGAAAAATACAAGTAAAACTATTCAACATGTGGGAGCTATAAGGAAAGAATTGAACTTTCGTGTAGCAGAAAAGGAACTATAGGTAGGAATGAAATATTATATATATAGTGATTATAATAAATGAATCGACAAAATGCATGAGCCTAAATCTCTACACAGTAGATAAACATGTGGATAATATTACAGTATGATTCTACAGCAGCAAATATTTCAATAACATGCATATTCTATATGTAAGTATTTACAGAGAGCTGGTAGAATGAAAGCAATATGCAATTAGATTACTAAAAATAGCTGTGATTTGATAGCGCATGAGCAATTAAAACCAGATACTCTAGGAGATCTAAACGTCTCATAAATAAAATGTTTTTAATAAAATGTTATGATATATACTATAAAAATGATGCATTTGTCATTTAAAGATTAAATCCTCCTTCTATGCAAATAATAATTCTCAAGAAGTTCAAGTGTATTTAAGTCTTGTATGCGAACCTGAACATAAAAATGTGTACATGGACTATTTTTTAGATTATTGTTATGCACACCTTCTTCAATCTAATTACTGTTGTAACTCGATGTCGAAAAATAAAATTTATTGAAATAATTTGTGTGTATCTAATTTCAAGAATATATTTCAAGCAACCTTTTCCTTGAAACATTTTACTAGTTTTATTGGAAAATAGCTAAACGCATTTCCTAATATTATATTTTCGAAATACACCTATGATATTTATTTTAATGAAGATATTTCAAGATCAATTTCATCTGGTTGGGTTTATATGTGGATTTTTTTCTTTATCTATTGAGCGCCAGACAGGTAAAATGAAACTAACAATGTAGGACAGTTCTTAGTAAAATTATTTAAGGGAGTTGCATTACTTACACATTAGTAATAACCACATAACCATGTATTGTAATATACATATACAAATACAAATACACCCAGCGTGCAATTTGATTTAATTATTATTTAAAAATAAATAAACTGTAATCGAAAAAATTAAAATCCATATATTATATATATAATATGTATAATAAAATAGGTAACCGTTTTTTAGAACTGTAAGTCAGAAATTTGCGATTCTAAATTGAACTGTATAATTAGACATCTTATTGCATATAACCATAATATTACTATTATTAGGAAGTATATTTAAGAAATATCGATTGCAATTACACAATCAATACACGTGAAAGATTCTAACTGGCTAGATAGCCAAACAAACGAACAAATAACAAAAACAGTAAGTAGTGTGCCGCCATTGTCGTGAAAGAAAGGGTGGATACAGCAAATATTGTGCACGACGAAACCGGATTACTAGCTGAATGATATAATTGAATGAAACCTTTAGCCAATAAAAGCCGTCATTGATTCAATCAACTATTGAGAGAAGTGAGGGAGGCGCCAATCTACTAGTCGTCGTTGATGCGGAATTCGATGAGGTGTCAACTGACGATGTGGTGCCTATATTGCCTGGGTAACAGCCATGATTGTTATCCATGGTAACACCTGCTGTTGTTGCCAGGGAGGACTCGTGAGCGGCAGTGAGATGCGGAGGTTCCTCCTCAAGGCTGCTTGTGTCGCTCAGAGAAGCTGTTGTCGATTGGGCTGAGGCCTGTAGTTGATCCATTGGGGTACCTGGAAGGATCGAGGGAAAATATTAAAAGAAGCGTCATAAAACTCAAAGTCAAAAAAATATTGATAGAAGTCATGAATACGTTTAATCGTAATTATAAAACTCGAAACCGTCAAAATCGTGAAATCGGATGAATAAATCTATACTAAATGTAAAATGTGGATAATTCTTTGATCAACTTAATAACAACTTAAACCTATGTTGTATTGTTTGTGTGTACTCACAGTTTTGACTTGGTTTGCTGTACTGTAATTTTATTGTTCATTCGTATTGTACATCCTTTGATAAAGGTGGGCGTCGGCTCATTGAAATATATTGGGTTATCTTATTACTCATTTTTCGTTGCGATTAATCGAAAGTTTGTTCTTTTATTTCAACTTAAACCTAGTTTACACTCGAACTAATTAATATGTAAAAAATAGTATTACATCAATTAAGCAAAATACAGCTACTTACGCATATAAACAAAAAAATGCGTGGGTTCATGGGCCATTTTTTAGATTATTCGTATAGACAGACACCTTCTACAATCTAATTACAGTTGTAACTGAATTTGTGTGTATCTAATTTCGAGAACATATTTCAAGTAAACTGTTCTCCATGAAATATTTTACAGGAGTTTTAATGGAAAATAGCCAAAGTGAATCTTATATTGTACATATTTAGGTAATATATTTTATAAATATACCTATGATATTTAATTTTATTGAAGATATATCCAGATTAATTTTTATCTGGTTGCGCATAAATATTAGAAATTTTTTCATCTGTTGAGATCTAGACAATTGTAAAATCACACAAAAATCCAGATAAACGGAGAAATCTTAATTCCATTCATTTGGCGCATTTAAAATAAATATGTATAAGCGTTCCTCTAATTAGATTTAATAGGCACACCCAAAAAATATTTATTCTAACTAAAATGTTTCAACATATTTCGACAATTTTCCGGGTTCTCAACCGGGTAAACCCTAAAAGATGTTTAAAGTTCCAAAAACTATTCAAAACTTTTTTATTTATATAATTTTCTTCATTAACTCTAGAACTTAACTTAAATGATCCTTGTTCTTTTTCTCTATCCCTTTGAATGTACTTGTACAGATGTTGTGTACTTTAGATAATAATAATAATAATAATAAAAAAATGCATAAAATCGTCAAACTTTTGCCCAGTGGTGTCCATAATTAATACGAGTAATACAGAATACAATTTAGCTGAATAAATTGATTCGTTTATCAAAACAAATATTCTTCGTTATCACATAATCATATCATGAGATAACCCTCATTATACAGTACAACATAGATTGAAATAACGTTCATTTATATCAATTTAAAAAAACTTATTATGGTTTTGAAAATATAATTTGAGAAGCTCTTCAGATTAAGGACATTAAGCCTATAAATTAAATACTCAATTGCATCATAGTGTCAATCAATTTATGTTGGTTCTGTTCTAATGTCTTTGGTTTCTGTGTGCATGCTCTTGTTTCGTTTATCTATAGCGATTTAGGCTGTTTAATATAATGTAAAAAATTGATTTATCTATATTTTCTATTTAGAACGATTTATCTTATGCAATGATTTCTGTTAACTGTTTCAAATTGTGTAACATAGCTTTATGCGCATATGCTCTTTCTTAATTGTAATTTGTTATACTAAGTGAGGAGGCAGAATGCATTCTGAGATATGCTTTATTGTTTCTCAATAAACATAAATATTATTTTTATATATTTCTAAAACTGTTAAATTAGCTGAACTATATTACAAATAATATGTATTTGTTTCATTCATTTTATTTTATTTTATTCATTTTTGAAAGAGAAAAGATGTGAGGATTTTTATATCTATGAATAATTTACTATGTTTGCATAGAGCATGTTTGCAAACTGTTTATAATCTACTTATGAGCTTATAGTAACGAAAATAGCAAATAGCCATTCTTTACATTATAGAAAACGGTATTATTTATTTACTTTGACTTTGTCTGGAAATATTTATTTGTTCCATGAATAAATTTATTTAATGTTTTTATAGATTGGACACAAATTTAATTTGGAATACTTTTAGAAAAGTAAATATATATATATTTTTTTTTTTATAAATGGAAACAAATTTAATTTGGAATACTTTTAGAAAGGTAAATATAAAATACAATTTTGAATAACCAATTCAAAATATTATTAACTATAAACTCTTTTATAATAACATATAAAGTACTTCAAAATAATTTAAAAATATAATAATCTTCGATATAAAAACAAATATTTCAAATTTAATTGTTTAATGCTTTTAAACTATTTATACATTGAAGCTACAGCGTAATCTGATGATTATTAGGGCATCTAACATTAAAAGTTTTATTAACATAATCGTATATTCAAAAATGAAAACCCCTCTCTAGAAATTAGTATTAAATATTTAGCATAAATTAGAATAATATCCTAACACTTTTAATAAATTTAAAAATATGTTTTAGTGACAGTAAAATGAAAACATAAATAATAAAATGAATAACTATTTTTCACATAAACTATTATATTCACTATATTTTAGTTGTATAACCTATGAAAAACTTCAATGATTCAGTTTCATTTCAAGGTTATAGTGTTTAAACTTTTTTTTACTTTTAAAATTCTGATATTATAGAGGAATTAACATTTTCAGAAATTTATTTTGAAATAATTAAACTGTCAATGATTATCTTTGTCAGACTGTTACATAAAATGAATAAAAAATTCCTGCTATTTATAAAATTATTGTTTATTTAATAATTGAAAGAATTGAATTGATCAAGTATAATAATAAACACATAAAGAGCTTTATATTGGTTAAATAAAATGATAGATATATATATATATATCCTAATGATAACCATTTATAGCTTAATAGAAACAGTACTAATTAGATAGATGTTAAGTAATTATTTCTATCAAATAATTTATCATGACCTCATGAATAATTGATGATTTTCAAAACGTTTAATATATTTTATAATACCAAAAAATTAAAGAAAAGTGATATACCAATGAATCCTAAATAATACTTTTTTAGTAAGTCAATAAAACTCAATGCAATACATCTTTGTAAATTATGTTCATTAAAGTATAGATGGTTTTGTAAAAAGAAGTAGGTAAATTTTAAATATGAGAATACAAGAAATAAAAAAAAATACCAAATGTTAATAATTATACAATTTGATAATAATAGAATTCTCTATACTTATAATATGCCACTAAATAATCAAGGATTCTGCATTACATTCCCTTCTCAAACACAAAAAATCAAATAAATTATTTTCAGAGTTATCATTTCAGTAAATGCACCTCAACTATAAAAGGTTATAACAAATTAATTCAACATTTTCAGCTAATGGACTTTCTTTTAAGACACATATAAAGCTAATTTGATTAATCGTCCATTTTATGAACATTTTCTACTGTTAGTGGCATTAGCAGGTTTCTTTATAAGCAATTGTAAGTTATATATTTGATTATAAAAGGTCATTCATTCAATTATAAAAAATTCCTCGTCTGTTTTTTATTTAATATCCGGCATTTTATCAGTAAACCTTTATTATATATTTGCAGTTTGAATTTCATCGGTGCACACCTGTCTCAAATCGAATATATAATGTGTTTTGTAAAAAAATAGTGGAAATGTGCTTTCTGATGATGGTGATTAGTAAAAAATGTCAGTGATCATGAAATATTCTAATTTTAACATGACATGTCTCCAGATTTTGCTACATTTAATTCACTTGTGATGTCAAATTTTGATTTCAACATAATTTATGAGAACATTTAATCAATGATTAATATTTTTTAATTAATTATTTCATATCGTCAAAATATATCGTTTCTATAAATTATTCAGATTATTGCTTTGTTTGCCTTTTAATAATTAATTTTAGTATTTCTCTTTCCTTAAATCAATGATCAAATAATGAAAGTTAAATATTAATTATTACTTTATAAGTTACTATTTCCTATTTTAATAAGTATTGTAAACCTATATTATTAATGCCTTTCCTTGAGTTCATCATCTATTCCTTGTATATTTTATTATGTTTGCAAACTCACTGTCATTGAAATTTCAAGTTAATTATCACTTCAAGTAATTGCAACCATTTGCTACAATTTCCTTCGTTTCTCAAAGACAAAATCTTTGTTCTATTTATATCGTATTATTAGTATTTATTAGTCATACTATTATTCTGCATAAGAAAATGATGTATTGTTTTAAAAGCAGTGCTTATAATTCAATATTCATGGCTGCTATCATATAAATAAAAATTTCGCCGCTTACCGATAAAAATATTACAACATTACAATTAAAACTAATAGTTGCATTTAAAAGTATTATTAAATTAATGTGATCACATTTCACTGTTAACACATTAGTTCATTAGTTCATTATAAAATTTTAATGGCAATAATACTTTATTAATAAATTAATTTTAAGGAAAGAGTTTTAATTTAAGGTCTATTTCGTTTTACGAAGTTTAAAACAATAATAAATGTGATTATGCTGGAAAACTTATAAATACTCACATTTTAGACGTTTTTTTATTTTTTTTCAGAGAAAATGACTACTTTTCAGTAGTTAATATTCATAAAAAATTAGGGAAATGTGTTATAAACAAGAATTAATAATGTGCTTGCTTGATTTTGAAATTTTATAGAAGTCTGTAAATTTATAAAATAGTAACACCATCACAAATCAACTTAAAAGTATAATGTCTGTTTTATAGCTGTAAAATTGTAATTATTATAATTCTAAAAAATTCTAGTTATGAAAAGATGAAAAATAAAAACAGTACTAAACACTGTATAGATATGGATTGAAAAACCACTTAAATTTAAAA
>JAYRBW010004598.1:0-13764 GCA_036023295.1 Invenusta paracnida | reverse complement strand
TTTGAATGAATTTATATCTTTTAAAATTGTCTGTAGCTAACCAGCTTTTTGCCATTTTTGGCGATAAAAAATAAATATAATGTACTTCATAATTCATTGGAGACTAGTTGCAGTGTATAGATATTTTCAACAGATAAAATATGGTATGTTTGCAATGTTGAAATATTATTTTAAACGATGTTGTTTCAACACTTAAGTGTAAAATAGTTTTATATATATGAATATCAAATAATATTATGGTAAATAATTATTAAAATACGGTGGGAAAATAAAGGCTATTATATGCTTGAGTGCCTAGAAATAAGAACCTATTGCGCTATATATAATATATCGACTTGAATTTTTTTGCAATTAAAATCCATTTTTTGATAAAATAAAATAATTATTTATTTACATATACATATAGGTGTATATAGTTAGCAATATAAATTACTGATTGTTTACAATTTAATTCGTATTATGTATACCGTCCTAACATATAATGTGTTAATCTAAGACTGCCAGAATACACGAAGAATTATAATCTAAATTAAATTAAATTATTGTGTCTGCATTTGATGTTGCCTGGACGCATTTGACATGGCCTTGTCCACATTTGGTCTAGCGAAATACGCGATTTTAAAATGTAAATCTTAGTTGTCTCTATTTTATTTGACATATACGCATTTGTTTAGTCGCCCGTCTCTATTTGATCGGAAAAACTATAAAAGTAAAATAAATTAATAACAAATTATTTTAGAAAAGAGACAATTTATTAGTTTCAAAAAATCTTAGAAATTGTATTATATTTATTAACATATTGTCATCACTGTAACTATTCTAGCCAAGGACCACCAGGAAATCAAACTCCGCTTTAAGGAAGATTAAAATTGCCCAATTTTCACCCTCTCTCAACAGCAAGACCGAACGTGAAGAACTACTTTATCTAATTTATTAATTCACCTTATAACTTTCTCTCCAGTTGTATTAATTAATTTCTCTTTGCTATAATATACTCCTTTCTAGTTTTTTTTGGTTGCGTAACACGACAACTTCTTTCTCTATGTATACATACATTTAAAAAGTTTGTTACGTAAGCCTCTTTATTAATTCATTTTATATTACATCTCCAGATGATTAATTTCAAGTTTGTTACGTAAGCCTCTTTATTAACTGATGTTATATAACTTCTCCAGTTGTATTGATTAGTTTCTCTCTCTTTCTTGTCTAGTCTATTAATTGGTCGCGCAATACTATTTTTTCTGTGTATATCACAAGCTTAATTTCTGTTCTAGCTCATATGTACGTCACATGACTAGGAACCAGAGGTTCGAAAATTTGTGAAAATATACTTTTAATCTACAGCTAGTGCTATTCTCATTTCTTTCTTTTATTAACAAAGTTTAAAATGTAAAGCATGCAATTAAATATATTTTTTGTTATATTTTAAGTAAATAATTTTGTTTATTTTTATACATATACTTATATTTGAAGGATTATTTGTTGTTTTCACCATAAATATTAGAGATAACTTATTTGAAACCAATTATATATATTGATGGTCTATATGTCTATAGAATAGATACTATGTTTACCTCTAGTTAAAAAGCAGATTTCGAATTCGTTTATCCTGGAAGAAAATTCTTTTTGCACATAAAATTTTCCTCATATTTAGGAATAGACTTTTATATTTTGATAATAGCTTTAAGAGAATCGTTTTTAACCGTTTCCTATATTTTCTCATATCTTTTAGCATATTTTATTTGTAATATTGCATTAAATATGTGATAAAACTAGTATTTTTATTATATAATATTACATTTAGTTGTATATAGTATAACTTTGGATGTATTGTGGATTTTTTAATTGTGCTATTTTAGATTTTTTAATCCATGTCAGAATCTTTAATCTACAGCACACATCGTTGGAACTATTGTCTTGGTGAACTACAAATACTCATTTCTGCAGAAAGACTGAATTTAATCATGAGCGACATTGGGCTTTGAGCCCAATTAACTAATAGATATCTTACTGATCTAAAGGACTTGTCCACAGAAGCGAACCTCTTTGCCTCGATCGGCAATTGCGTCGCTATGTCACCAGCCATGAATATCGCCTCTAGGTACATCCATTTTCGCTGGACTATTAGCCATGCCTGTATTAGCGAGGAGAGGGAGCGTGTGGATGAGTTTAGCTTTTAAAACAAAGTACTACAATATGCATATTATTTGTACCTTAAATAATAGTATATATACAGAGACATATATAACAACAAAATTATAATTAGGTAAGCATATGAAATCAAAATGTCAGGCTTAATATTATGTTTGAAGCAATTTTTGGCATTATCAATTTTTAAAATAAAATAATGCTATGCGCTACATTATGTAAGCAGAATTGTTTAATTTTCGAGTGAAATAATTAAATAATTAAAATAAATCAAACAAATCAATGGTGATATCTCAATGATGACAGCTCTTAATGGTAACAGCTTAAAAATGGATTAATAGAATAATTACAGATAATACTATTACATATAGTTCATAGGACAGATTTAATGATAATACATAGAATAGTATAAAACATCGAAATATAACAATATAAATAATACATACTTCTAGACAAACTAGTAACATGATCATAAATTAGTTCCGAGGAAAAGACAATATAATATATTGTTTAAGTACAAATTAGTATTGCACATACTCTAGGGTAGTTTATGCCAATGAATAGGTATCGCTTCTAAAACAATAAGTATAGTTTTTACTAGCTCATCTGTAATTGGGAAATTCTCCGTTCTGACTCCACATCCTTTAAGACCTAAATATTATCCTGTTATCAAAGAATGAGTCCCACTTATGTCACTTCGAGTGAGTTAGTGGGTTGTATATATACAGTTGTATTTAAGTATGTACCTACACTAACTAGGACTATTCAAATTATGTCATTATTTAAATACGTAAAATTAAAAGACATTTAAATTATGGATTTTTTCTTTGTGAACTATAAATTTATCCAGAATGCAAAGAGGCCTGTACTGCGATGTCTTCACTTACATCGATAGTGTCACTGACTAGAGTGAGGTCCTTCTCCCATTGCCGAACAATGCTCAAGAAAGGTGCCGCAAACCGGCTACTGCCCATGGACTGGAGGTTGACCATATGGTCCTCGAGGTACTGTTGAATGTCGGCCATCTCACCAAGGATGACCGTGTCTACACCATGTAAGTTGAAGGGCGAAATGTTGAACTTGACATCGGTCCAGATCGACCGGATCTCTTCGATTCCCTGTGTGCATTCAAATATTATATTATGTATTGATACACCGTGATCATGTTGGTATTTGTCAAACAAACACATGTGTACAAATGTTTAGATAACTGCTAAATATTTATTTTCGATGTTAATTATATTTGCAAAATTTGTTGGATTTGTTGAGGCCTATCTTGAATTTCAGTCGTATATCAAATTAACCACATGATTCACTTCTTACTAAACCTTGAAACATCCTAAATGAGTTTCTCGGACGCATGATGTAATTTTTCATAGATTACATCAACATTTCTGTATTTTAAATATATATATATATATATACATATTAAACATCAGAAATAAACAATAAATAATCATTTAATCAGAAGGAATTCTTTAGTATTAAAAGCTATGGTATCACCGAGAGTATATTCAAACAATAATGTATATATAAATTATCAGTTTATGATATTTAATCACCTTTTCAATTTGGAGTTCTCTCTGTGCATTGCCGACAATGATGGCGATCTCGTCTGCAAATCGATGCAACTCCATGGCGAACACTCCCTCCAGAGTGAATGTGTACGGGTCAATATCGAACTTAATACCTGTCGTTTCCATAAGCTTATTCCAATGTCTGTGGGTTGATAAAAAATACATCTTAACTGTTTGGTATATATTTTTATACGTTAATCACACAAGATAATCTAACAGTATATCATTAAATGTAAATAATTTAATACATGTTCCTATTGATTACAATATATTCATTTTGTATAAAATGTTTTAATCCAAATAATCCATTATATTCTTATGTAATTTACTACTATTTATTAGTTATTTGTTAGATAGTATGTCGTATAATATTATTTATGCAAATATAATATATTGTATAGGTACCATAAATAAAACTTAAATTATGTGTTCCGTAATATATTTCTTCTCTTAATTACTTTTTTCGAACATTTGGTTTAAAACGTTTTACTTAAAATATAAATAATATTCAAAATATTAATCATCCAATAACAATATATAAGTAATGTATTAAATTATATAGTCTTCTGCTTTGAGAAATTAAGAAATGCTCCACTTCTTTACTGCATAAAAAATTTCGTTATGAAACACTTTTATATCCTTCAAATATGAATACTTTTACATGTATATAATGACAAAAATTTAAGGGAGTACTTTTTATATTTATACTTATTTATATGTACTTTAATATGTAATTAAATTTTATTAATAAAAATGCACAGATATGTGAATATTTGGTGAACATCCATCACCTGTCTCTCAGGGCATCGTTCTTGAGATTCTGCAGCAATTGGAGGGACTCAGTGAAGTTTTTCATCTGGTTGGCCAGAGTTCTGGATGCCGGCAACATGCGCACCTTCTTGGTGAAAGTCTTGAATCTCGTGTCGAATTCTTCCATTTTGTCCGCCATCATTTTAACATTGAGATCTTTCCACAAAACGCATGACCACTCCTGTCGAAGACCTTTCTGCTCCATGAAGAGATCGTACACCGGAATCAGCTTCTCCAACTCTGCAGTCACAGACTTCAACTCGGGATACGTAGATATCGGGAGATCGAGCAGTCTTTCGCTTTCCAGAAGATCAATTCTTTCAAGGTCTAGTTCCGCTGACTCGCGTGCAAAATCCGCCAACACAGAGTAACCCCTGTCGAGATCCTCAGCCTCATTTCCAGGGCCCTTTGCCCGATAGCGAGCAATAAAGTCGGCAACCTTGCCCCGGAAATCCTTCACAGTCTCGGTGATCTCCTGAGCGAAGCGAGCCTTCGTAGGGAGGATCTGCTGAGCACGGACTGCCGTGCGCTGAACGATGTTCTTCCATGCGTCCTGTAAGTCTTGTGCTGAGAACCTGATGTTAGGGTCCAACTGACATTGAAGGGGAAAGAAAGTAGTGTCAGAGCTTCTAGTCGGCCATGGAGTTATAAATAGAAAAAAATCGATACAGGATGTCTTAATCGTAGAGAATAGAAATATAAACTGTTAACTTACTATGGAGGATTATTTAATTCAAATATATAAGTATTTAATCCAAATTATTAGTTTTTATACCATTAACTAGTTTTTAAATTTTTAATAGCATAACAAATTTTAAATATATTATCAGTGAGGCCATATCATAAATGATTTATTAATTTTTGTGTTATTCGCAGAATCAATCAATCAAAATAATTGGTTGCATAACACAGTATAACGAGCATATTACAAATAAATGTAAATATGGTAAATTTTTTTTCTTTTTAAATATACTTTTTGTATAAATAGATTGTAATTTAAACTGTCCTTGAATTTTTGTATATCAATTCAAAATCTATTGAGTATGCAGACATTCATTTAAATTTGGTATCGTAGACACAGTTTGGTGTTCATTAATGACATCTCTGTGTATACAATTTTATATCACATTTTTAATTAAGCCTTAATTATTTTTAAGCCTTACTAAATGTTATTATATTTATTTTTTCAAAGAAGTATTTTATAAGCTTTACCATATTAGATTGCTTTAAAATTAATTATATCTAATTAAGCTCACGGTTATTGATCTTCGTTTAAATGTATTCAAAGGATCCCCATATTATTTTAAGAATTATACATGAAATCCTTATTTATTTTTCATCTAAACATGAAACACTAGAATGCATAAAAAGGTAGCATTAGTGTATTTTGATAATTTAGGATTAAATATATGTTTATTGTAACTTACTTCATCAAGAAATTCCTGAAACAAAAAAGTCATTAAATAAGTAAATTAATATGGTATAAAATATGTACGAGAATGTATGTATATGTATATCATAAATAATTTACTTTTATTTAAAGTTAATAAATATTTTACTTGCGATGTACACATGTATATATCAAACTGTATAATAACTGTTTGTAGGTGATACTATACAGGATTTTATGTGTAAGACATTTAACGATACCATACAATTTAAATTATATCAGTAGTATAAAACAAAACCATATTTTCTCAGTCTTCCAGATAATTATAAAATATTACCAACAAGTTATTAAAAAACTAAAGACTGTAAACGTGTTTTGCTTATTAAAAATCATATTTGGATAAAAAAGTATTTAACTATAAAACTGGATTATAGAAACATATTTCATTATTGTTAAAATTTAGTATTCATATTTCGTAAATTATAAACATTTTCTTTTTTATACAGTACAGAAATTTCTACGTTGTGAGATTATTGATCGGTGGCAAAAATACGAAATGTTTATTATGAAAATACTAGACGGACATACAAAAAAGCGCAAAAATAAATAAAAATTTGCATAATAATTCAAATAATAAATAAAAAGCGCACGTATTTAACTATTTACTAAATGCTCAATAAATTGTTACAAGGTAATAAAAACAAGAGTGAGCTGAACTCTCAATTAAACCATGATTTCTCTCACCTCATCACCATAGAGATAGATAATCCTATATTTTTCTTCCACCTCGATTGTCACTCTATCAATGAACTCACTGGCTCCTCCATTAATTTCTGCAATATTAGCCAAGAAGTTCTTCATTTCCTCCAGTGTGGTCGGCTCACTTTCAAGGAGCGTTTTACGTTGCTAAACATGCGAGTAAGGTGTGGGTGGGCGAGGGGGGAATGTAAAATAACTGATAATGAGTTCTTTTTACTTCAAAGTATAAAACGATTTCCCTAGTGATTTCAAACTACATTTAAATTTTAACTTATTGTTGAAAATGAAATTCTAGATCTACACACTTTTAATTATTTTAAAATGTAATCTTTTCCACACTCTTTGCGCTATATTCATAACTTATTTCTGGCCATTGATCAGTGTGCCAGCACATCAATCTTCCGGAGGTAGAAGGAATTTATAATAAATGCATTAATTAATGTACTGTCCCTCTATGCAGAATGAACAGTAGTGAGGGAGATTTCTCAATATATAGTAAGTAGCAAGAGAGTAAGATAAATTGAGAGTGCTTAGTTCAGAGCTATCTGGACATCGGCTCAGCCGAAAGTGCGAGATGAGTTAGAGCGGAGTCGCTAGAAGGCAAATTGCAAAACAGGAAAGCTCTCTCCGTGATTCCTCTTCTTTCACCTCTACCATCTTCTCACTTTTCAACTTAGATAGTGTCTCTTCATCTTTTTATTTGTTTTCTCTTGAACTATCTTTTATTTTATTTTATTTCTTTTTTCCCCATCTTTCAATACTTTAACCTCCTTTATTTAAAAAATTAAATTGTCTCACCGCCATCATCTTCTCACAATCCTGTTGTAACTGCTGTGCCGATTCAAGTAGGGCTCGCAGATAAAGTCGAATCCACTCGCACTTGTGATCCAACACGGAGGCATGGAAATAGATCAAGCGTAATGTTATTGATCCAGTCTGGATCATCTTATCTTTTCCCAGTAGTCGCTCAATGGATCGGGTCTGGTTAATAATGACGATGATCCGGTATTCGAATTGGGTTGTGGGTGGCTTGCTTTGGATCCACTTCTCCACAATATTTTGCTGTTAAAGACATACAGACGACAAAGATGCAAGGAAAGCTAATATTTGAAATAAAAAACAATCTTTTATTAACAAATATTTGTTTTAATTGCAACGGATTTCAAGCACATAGATCCCAGAATATTGTAATGAACAGATGAGTAATTTTCTAATAAAATTGGAAACACAATTAGGATAAATCTAATATGGTCGCCATGTTGCTCTTGCCCTAATTTCCTTTTCAATTTTATTGATATTTAAAACAATGAATTTAGCTTTATTTATTATTTAGTATTTTTAAGATAAATGAGATAATTTTTTAAATATCTTAATATTTAATTTAATTATGATATTTTCTGTGCGATAAGTATTAAATAAATGTTGTTATAACATTGATACCATAAACATAACAAACAAAAACTTTATATATCAACAAAATTAATTCTTATTGATAAATTACTAATATGTAGTACAATTGAAACATAATAGATATTGGGTTAAAACATGTTTTCAGAATTATAGGTGTATACATTTTCTTTAATCTACACCGTGATGTTCAAAATAAAATGTAAAATACCTTTTTTCGATTGAGAACCATTACAAATCGAATAAACTAGAATTTAGACACTATACATGGTTTTTCAAAATAATCATATTTATAGTCAATTATAAAAGATGTGAACTGTACATACTATATTCTAAATTCACATATATTATATATATTCTCACATAGAATATGGTACACATGTGTTCACGGTATATATACATATATTAAATTATCCAATATCCAAAGAGTTCTGCATTTGAATGTTTGACGAATATATATTTCATTAACATAAATAATACAACTTTCTAAACTTGAACGATTGAAAAAATCAAGCTTGAATATTACATTTAATTTGGCATAATTGCCTTGATAAACTAAATATAGCCTGACTTTAAGTTATTATATCGAACAAAAGCTGGTTCGACTGTTCCAAAGTATTCATTTATAATGATACACAGATTCATTCTTATTTTATTAAAAACTAAAAGTCGTGTAGCTTCACAAAATTATTAATGAAGATAACATTAGATCTTTTCCATTATATGAATGGTGCAAAAATTGCCCTCCAAAATATAGAAACTTAAAAATCGAATCGAATAACTTTATTTATCTTTTAGCAGTAAGCATCTGTTGATACGATATATTGGTGTACGGTAAACGGTATTTTTCTTAGCAAGACATTTTTATCCTTCAAAATATTATAGTCACCATATCATGATTCTATAAATAAATATATTAACTTTAAATATAGTTTGACTGCTTGAAAATTTGAGTGATAGAAATTTGATAATTATTGGGTTTGAGATATATATATTTGTTTATGAATTTTAATGATCTAAGATACAGAAAAGTTAAACTTTTAAAAATAGTATGTTGAAGTTTTTTACTTAAATAAATAATATTTTTTTAAAGTTTATGTCAAATATATAATTTAAAATTATTTGATTTTATAATATTTTAATATCAATCAAATATAGTCAATAAATATTTTAAATATGAAAAGTAGAAAACGTTAACAAAATAACATATATAATATAAACAATCGATCACAACTATGCTGGTATAGTAATAAAGTTGTTTACTCTGTAAATAGTTTATTCTAATTATTTTTTTAAATCATAGAATAGTATGTTTAATATTTTAATTTTCAGCACGCTTTGATGACAAGGTGGTTTTACTCAGCTCTGCATGCAATCACGTATTCGTTAAGTAATATTTTAACATATTATAGAAAGCATTGTGAAAACCTACATATTTATGAAATTATTATTATTTTTTGTGTTATTGGCCATTTAGAATAAATATATTTTGTTTTATTACATTCATATTTTAATAATACTTGTAATGCGTTATGTACAATAATTCGCACATTTATTTTATTTAATAAATTAACATATCAAAGCCTTTTCTTGAGCTATGTATTCTTAGGATTACTTCAATATTTATATGTATGTATATATAATTTAAATATCTTCAATATATAATATATATACTCCTTAAAACGTTATCATGGTAAAGCTAAACCGCACTAAATGTTTAAGGGGCGATGGTCCAATAGATAGCACGCCTGCTTCTCAATCGAGAGACTGCAGGTTCAAATCCTGTCTCTACTTACTCCTGGGTTTAGCTGGTATTGCGTCTAACACATACATGTATATAATTAGTATTATCATTTATCTAGCTCAGAGACCGCTTCCAACTCATAAAGTTGTTTATGTAGAAGTGTATCATTTTAAAGTTTTTTACATATTACTAAAAATGTAATATTTTATCAAAAATATTAAGTGTTTTTCAATTTATTTATAATTATAATATATTTCAGATACTTTACTTATATGAAAATTTTATAATTTGATTTAAACTTATTAAAACATGTATTTTTCACTCTTTTTAATGAATATTTTATAATAAATTAAACTATTTCAAAATTAAATTTTGAAATCAGCCACTCAATCTATTGGGAGACAACCTACTTTACTGATGCCGCAGCAATTGTTTCATAACAGCTTACTTTATCCTGTCGCCAAAGACTGGAGAATCGCGTCAACCGTTTGAGAAAGCAGACGACATTGTGGTTGATTGTTTTAACTTTGTGATCAAATGTAATCTCCGGATCGTATACGTCTTTGAGTCTCTCGATCTCTAAACTATGTGAAAAGATGAAGGGAATATCCTGCCCTTCCACACGCACTGGGGGGCATTCCTCACAGGTACCTCGCTTCCAACGGACGAAAAACCGGGTACTGATAAGCAGGGTCAAGATTTTTATAAAATGTAATTTATTTCATTAATAGTCGCTTATACGTTGTTTCCCATGCTTTTTGTAGCAAAATATATATTATATCTACAATTTCGTAAACAAAACAATATATATACATTTATTTACTGTGTCTTGTTCCTGCATGCAGAAGGGGCTATTTCCGGATTACTCATATCTTAAACAAAAATGTAATGTACCTATTTTTCCTGTTTAAATTTCTTTTGGTGTCTCGAGTAAATAAATTGCATGGATCTTTATATGCTACCCGCCTCTATGCTCCTCACCTTTCAATGCAGCCCCTGAGACTTTGTCGAAGCCACTTGTAAAGATCGAAGACCACGGGGTGGATGACCACGTCCGAATTGACCAGAATCACGTCCACGTAAAACATTGGAATCTTCATGTCAAGTCGGTTCACAAAGAGCCACATGTTCCTCTCAACCATCTGGCAACCCATGAGAAAGGAGAATATGATCTAGTTTATGATCATTAGCCACATTGAAAGAAGAAGATGCAATTGAAGCTTTTCTGTAGATTTTTTTAGTTGAGGTGGAATTAGGATATCCTCTGACAGTATATACTCTAATTATTTAATCTATGATTATTGTTTCTATTATAAACTTTAGCAATGTTTTGTGTACATTATAAATTCAATAATTACAACACTTGTACAACATAAATAATAATGTTTAGTTTGTCGAAACAGTTTATAATATGTGGAATAGGAGTAAATATTTTATTTAATCTCAAAATATAATGTTTATTTTGAAACCATTTATTAAATATTTAATAAAGTACAATATTTAGTTGAATGATGATTATTATTACTACTTATATTATGTTATTCATTTGAATAATAAATTATGAAATATATTTAGAATTTAAATGTGTTAGTAAGGTAAACGACAGTTTTGTTAGACACGATCTGATAATTTAAACATTAATAGCCAAAGAATATCAATATACATTACATTACATTTTACCACTATATGAACTTAATGAACTATATATTACTTAATGACTTCAATTGCAATTCGAAGTGGTATACATAATTAGCGTAAATATTTTATTTAGATAATAGAATATATATTATTTATATTATATACTTCTAAACGATAGATAACAAGCGAGAATGCTTACGCAATATATTTAGTAGGCATATATAAGATTCATATAAATATTTAGAGTTGATAGCATGAATAGAATTAATGAATACCTTTATACAATTGAACGACAGAGTAAAAGATTACAATTACACAACTAAAATATAATTTATGATGAATAAGATTTCTATCTATCTAGGCATATTGGTAGACACCAGCAACAAAAATAAACTTGAATACGTTATATAGGAGATATTTTGTGTCACTAGTATCTATTTAGGTAATCTTGTTAAGTTATCAATTTACATTTTTGTATTATATACTATTTTCTTTCAAAGGAAAAACTTATACCTATGTTCTGTTAAAAAAGATTACTACTCATCAAAAGTCATCAGGTACTGTGAACTCTCGTGTTCTATTCTCAGTTGTGAAAGACCTTTTATCTGATCCATCATCGTCACTTAGAATTGCTGATGTTGAAGATCCTGCAAACAGCCTTGCGGAGTTTTTTTTACAAAAATTGAGAAAATACGATCAAAATTACAACCTATATTGTAACACCAACTATTGCACCTGATATTCTACCACCTTCGTTCGACTGCTTCAAATTGGTTACTGAACAGGAGATTGCAAAAATAATAGCTAAAGCACCAATTAAAGCATCTAAAGTGGATCCTTTACCACGACCCCTGCTTCAAGCTTCAATCAATAGTCTAGTACCTACTATAACTCAAATAGCGAATCAATCAGTTGGTTAAAATTGTTTTCCAAAATCTTACAAAGTAGCAGCTATAACGCTCCTTTTAAGAAATCAAATCTGGACGTTAACGTTTTATCTGATTACAGGCCGGTTTCAAACTTGCCTTTTATTGGAAAAACAATTGAACGAGCTGCTGTATCTCAATTGGATGCAAATATGCGAAATCACGATTTTACTGCAAAAATCATTCTGCCTATCGCTCAGGACATAGTGTGGAATCGACTTTCTACAAGTTTCTATTGACATTATTGTCTGTTTTGACTTTAACAAAATTGTTCCATTAGTACTGCTAGATCTATTGGCAGCTTTTGATAATTACAATCGACCATTCTTTACTTATGATGACTCTAAAGGATTTCTTTGAAATTCAGAGGAATGCTTCAAAGTAGATTCTTAACTATTTATCAAATCGTGAATTTTATGTCCATGTCAATAATTGCAGCTCTTGTCGTCATGTTCTGTCATATGGAGTATCACAAGGAAGTGTGCTAGGACCCCTTTTATTCACGGCGTATACAATTCCACTGAAGAAAGTTATAGACTTCAAAATCACCTACCATTTGTATGCAGATGACACACAAATCTGGCTCCAAATGGACCATTCTGAGATATCAATGCGGTGTATAGAAGAGTGCTTGAAGGCGATATACTTATGGATGACCTCAAATAAACTCAAACTGAATGCCTCAAAATTAAATTTAATAGTTCATACGCAAATGCTATGCAGCGGTTTCCCATTGTTCTTGGAATGAATGGTGTTCCTATTTTACCTATACATGAAGCTCGCAACCTAAGAGTTTTTTTATTCGAATATCTCATATATGTCTCAAATCTCTACAACCTGTAAGTCATGTTTGTTCTGGATTAGACAAATTCGAAGCGTTAGTAGATATTTGACAGTCGACTGTATAATATCTTTAGTTAATTCTTTTGTGATCTCGAGCTTGGACTTTTATAATTCTCTGTTTGTTAACTTACCGAAATCAATGTTATCAAGGCTCCATTGAATTCAAAATGCTGCTGCAAGGCTGATCGCCAAAAGTCCTTGGAAAACACTCAGTAAATACATCTCCTAAAGAAAAACTGTATTGGTTACCTGTAACTAAGCGAATCAACTTCAAGATTCTATTTTTACACACAATACAATCTCTAAAGCAGGCACTCAGTATTTTCAAAGTTTAGTTAAGGTGAAAGTGACCAATCGTACTACAAGACAATCGTACTGCATTGTGTTCCCACAGATAAGGACGACCATGTTAATGTATGTTGATTTGTGCTACCGGTGCGGTGCGTCTTTTTGATTGCAAGTATTGATTAATTATCTGTTGAGTAAAACGTCTATTGATTACAAGTTTTGAGTAATTATGTC
>JAYRBW010004587.1:0-13765 GCA_036023295.1 Invenusta paracnida | reverse complement strand
TTAATATTCTGTCATTTTTAATAGACCACTGTTTCCTGTAAATGTTCTTAGTTTTAAAAATATAATCAGCTTTATAGAACTTATAGTTTTATGTTTTTACTGGTTTACACCCCTTTTCGTGGACGTATTATCAAGTATTTGCATATCGCATAAATAATAACTTGAACTAAATGATAATTTATCAATGACTCCTACAGTAATGCAAATAGCCTATTTCAGTTATAGAAATTAATCAATATATCATAATAATAATCGGTAAAACGTATTAGAAAATTTCTCTAGACAGCAGTTAGATACTTAAAGGAAATAATGATATACCCGACAAGATAAAAGCAGCATTTGGAAACAGAAAGTAAAATTTTATCGATATAATTTTCCCATTTTCTCATTTCTACAACACGTAGTGCACTAATAAGGTAAAGTTAAAACATATAATTATAAAATATACATTCATAAAATATTTTATTAAGACATTTTATGGAATAATAACTATTTTATTTGAAATTATAGAAAAATAAATAATACATAAACTACTTGTTCGAGTATTTCGCGATAATTAAAAATCTGCAAAAAATCTTGAATATGTCCAAAATATTACTTTTTCAATGTGTTATAACATTTTCTACAGATAGCCAACATCTATGTTTATCTGGTAAATTAAATATCTTTGTATTGATTATTACTAAATAAACAGTAAAAGGTAAAATACTCTAAACGAATGTGTATCAACATTGTATTCAACTTTATAACTAAAACCATTGAGTTAAAATCTATGACTTGTAATTAAAACGAAATTAATAAAGTTCATTTATAAAAGTACTAATTATATAACATTAAATGCTTTAAAAGCAATACCTACACTTTGAAATACATATGTATAAATAAAAATATTATTAAATTACAAATGTATAACATTCACATTTTTTATAATATAGAAAGTTATTTTTATTTATATTTATTATTAATATATATAAATATATTAGTATAGTATAGTTTAGTTTAGTCACGACAAAATCAATATATATGTAAGGATGTTCGATAAATCGATAAATTTAAAGTAGGCACAATATTGGTAGAATATTTTGAAATACATTTATAACATATTTCTAAATAAATGTATATATATATATATATACATATATTGAAATATTAATTAAAATCATGTTCCATTATACAAAGGCCTTTATCATTAAATTTCTTTGTCAAATTTGAAAGAAACAAGTAATATTAATTAATATTTTTGTGTTTCTTTATCAAACAATAGAATATTAAATATTACAAATTATTCTTTTGATTATTTGAATTTCATATTTTGTTCGAAAATGAATATCCTTTTAATTAGTTAGACATCTTTGTTTTTATCTAAAATAAATGCAGTTTTTTAAATGGTTAATATTAATCAGCATCTTTTTGATTCCGAAGACGTTATAACATTATGTTAAAACACAATTTTATGAACAAAAAGGAAGTCTATATTCCTAGATATCTATCCGAGAGTATATGTGTGGTATTCTATATGACTAGATACGTCATTTTACATTATGATATATCAATAAATGGTCTAATATAATTTTGATTACATTCGATCATTGTTGCATTATATGTCATGAAAATCGTTATACAATAAATTAGGAAAACACATGAAATGTAATTATTATTGCAATCTGGTATGCACATACAAATGCGTAAACAATGAAGCAAATAACTACATAGGTATTATCCTATATATTTTAGCTAGTAAATAACTAATAAGATTGTTTTATACCGTTGGACAAGATATATAGATAAGGTAAACAGAAGATAAACCCCCATTATTTTAATATTCCAGACATTTTACATATTTAATCCAATTCTTGAGATGAATATTGTAATACATAAACATTATTTAGTGTTATTTAAGCAACTTCCACATAATTTATCAAGCAGCAATTCTAAAAAAAAAAATCAAGTTACCTAACTTTTGAAAGTTTGATAATAAATCTATACCTAATTAAAATCAATAAATCGATTCTCACCGCCAATGAGCATGAAGACGACTGAGACCAGCTTTTCACTGAAAGTATTAGCACAGACGTTTCCGAACCCGATACTTGTAATGAGAGATAGAGTATAGTAGAGGGAGGTTATGTAGAGGAGATAGCGATCCGGAATATTTCTGTGGATGTGCGCGTTGGAGAAATTGCGTCCGTTATTGATCTCGGAAGCGAGACGGGGTATCCATCCGTAGTAGACATTGTTGCTGATGTCTGTTTGACCAACGCTGAACCATACGCAGGCCAGCCAGTGGGCCAGCAGCACAAACCCGAATATCATGAGAAGCAGCGAGGCGGCCATGTACTCAAAGTATTGATCTAGTTTTCGTGTCACTCGACCGATTCGAAGTAGACGGACAACTTTGAGCGCGCTGAACAGGCTGCTCAGTGTACTCTAAATAAGGGAAAAAGTTGATCATACAAACATAATGTATTAACTAGCATCACCAAATGGCATGCTTTTTTTATTTTTTATTTTTTGTTAATTTTAAATAAAATATACACCTGATATAATACATTTATGACACATCGAACGATATGGGCAATTCTCAACATTGATATCATAGAAGTTGTATACTGATAAGCGTATACGTAATACATTATGCATTTTTGCCAGAAAGTTATCTATAACAAAAATAAAATTGTTTTAAAGTATTAATGCCAGTATTTTGATAATTTTTATCAAGAAAATAATTTACATATTTTTAAAATAATCAATACATTATATAGTTGTCTATTCACATATATTGCTCAGAGCATAAGAAGTTCAACCGAAATGCATTTCTTTATTTTTTGTACATGTATATAACTAGGGTGTGTTCTGGGAATTCGCAGAAGTCATATTTGAGCTCTGAGAAGAGTGTGGAATATGTCGACTTGTCTTTTGACGGAGTTTAACGTCAACAGTAAGAGGGGATTGTGTGACCTCCATTAGTGACCTCCAATGTGTAATTAATTTACCATTTTTATTGGATGGAATTTGGAATATACAGCATATAGTACTCTTTCTATACGCGAATAATACAGATCGTGTGCATTAAAATAATAGATGGTACTAGTATGTACACATATGGATGTATATAGTTTTACTATATAAAATATTTAGTCATTCCTTGGTTCTATTGTCAGCAAAATATAGCAAATAGGTTTTGAGTGATGTGAATGTAATAATAACATGTAAATTAAGATTAAAAATAATATTCTTTTGATTAAAATATCTAAATATCAATTTGTAAATTATTGTAGGCGTGGTCTTAATGTGACCCCGCATATTAGGGGATTTACAGAAAATATCTCTTGGATATGGAAATGATTAACTTTCTGGGTTATTAAAATATAAGTAGTGAACGTTAATGATCTATGAGATAACAATAATGATATCCATGATGAAGACCAATTAAACTAACCAAAACTAAAATATATTAATCATTTATTAAAATTCTCTAATTTTTAACTTAATCAATAACAAGAAAACAATTTTGCTTTTCAGGTATTACTACATGTCTCAAACCTAATAATAGTATTTGCTTAATATAATTCCGTATGCAATTCCTTTTTCAAAGTACGCATCATATATAACACAATGTGCCCTTCCATTTTAAAACACCTGTATCATTGCCCTTAAGAAGTGCTCAAAATTTTAAAATTGAAATTAGTGATAATAATTTCAAAGTTAAAAAAATACATATAAGGTTAAAAAAGAAGAAACCATAAGTACCTATGTATTATAAATATTCCGGCAAACTAACTAATGTCAGTAGAAAATGACGTGGCAAACAAATCAAATAAGGTAGTACAACAATTTCAATTTTAGCTTAGTATTGATTGAAGTGCCTCATAAAAATGTGTCGTTCCAAAACCGAAATATAATTTGCGATATACATTTTTAAATGCGTTTATATGTAGAATTTATATTAAATAAATACATATTAATTATTAAGTAATTTATCAATGATATAGTAAGACATTATGCAAATTATTGGTGTTTGATGAATGAATCCATCATAGTGGTAATAGTATATGGTTAGAGATAATACATATATCTATATATTGTCTGAAAAGCTTAAATTACTTTATTTTTATAATATGAAACAATTTATGGCGCGTGCAATGAAAACTTTCGGAACTTTCCGTAAAACACGCATTTCTCCTAGATGTTGGCTTTTGTATTCTTTTCTAAATTGGACAGAAAAATATGAATATGCATAGTAATGCAATGAGTTTCTATATCGCTTCCATATATATAATCTATAGAACACCGTAAATTATTGAGTTAATTAAAAAAACCAAATGGGCGAAAATTAAACATAAAGAAGAGGATAAAAGAGCAACGGCAATTTTAAAAATCTCTAATATTAGTGATTCTACTCTTATCTTTACACTCTGCAGTGTATATAAGATTTTTGTTCTTCATATTATATTCTTTCCGGATATTAGCAAAGTGTAGTAAATAATAGAATAATGATATCGTGTAAGAAGGAGTGAAAATAAGTAATAATATATCTTGCGTTATATGCGCCGTGTGCTAACGCTACTATTACTATACTACTACTGACACTGACAACTACTGAGTAGTTGTTACTTTTAAACAACACCCATTTCTGTCTAAAGGGTAGCTTTTACTTAATATACTCAACACACTTATAAATACACTAAATTGTAGCTGTGAGACAGGACTAGGATTAATGAGAGTAAATAATGCAGGCATGTGTATAATATATATATACAGATAAAGACTTTGATGGCATATATACACTTGTTAACAGGTTGTATAGAGAAAGAGGGAGTGTGACTTAGCGATAAAATACAGAGAGAAGTTATTTTGTAAATACAGAAAATTAAATGTTACAGGGAACGTTTTCGTTTTGAAAAAAAGGGGCAGGGAAAAATGTTGGTATGAATATGGTAGGGTGCCTGAATGTTGGTAATACATGCGCATTGTAGGACTGTGTATGTTTATCTAAAAGCGATGTCTATATATGTACATAATAAATTAATATATCTAGGTTATAACTGGTGTGAAAAACTGTTGCTAACGGGGATACATATCTATGGAAACTATAGCTAACTAAACATGTTTTGCTCAACATAGCCAGATATTAAACGTTGAAAAAAATTAAAATGTCATATTTTCTCATATAATTACATTTCCTTTTTGAACAAGTTTGCAATTATATTAATGAGGATACTATAGTAATATTGATGAAACTAAACACGTGTACGCAAAATGTAGTTATTATATAATAAAGGGTTTGCATTTAGAAAATTTATATATAACTAATTTTTAATGGATACTTTCATATTATAAATACGTCGTATTTTCTCTCTTTTGTAGCAAGTAGAATTTTCTGACGTTGCATTTATTTACCTTGATGAAAATACACATAATGTTTCTATTTGGTCTACCACTTTTTTCCTATGATAGAATTTATCACTATACACTATTTTCATTATCTTAAAATAAAACTTGCTTTGTATATTTTAATGAATGTGATGCATATTATTCAATATTTATTAACAACATTTAAACAGTTAATTATTTCAGTTATTAATTATCGGAAAAAGTTTTAAAATTATATACTCGTATTAATTATATTGAAGATATTCTTTAAGTATATGTATACATAGATGCATCAATAAGGTAGAATAATTTATTCATAAATAAAGCAAAATATTTATATTTGTTCACATTAGGTTAAATAACACGCAATATTCAATCTGTTTATGTAGAAATCATAAACATACGAAATATTTATATAGCATTTATGTATAAAGCATTTCATTCCCGATATATTTATCAGTAATTTATTCTTATTTCAAATATGATCTCAATATCTCTTACAATTAATATCTACAGCATTAGTTCCATTATAAGTATACACCCTGTGTCATTATGCATGTACACACACACTCTGTCAGAAAGAAAAGTTTCACGTATAAAATGATTTTTAAGGAATTTAATAACTTGTTTCATCTTGAACATCATAATGATACTAAAATAAAAAGTTTAAGATACTAAAAATATAACAACATATGTTATAACAAATTGTAACAACAAATTACAAGTTACAATATTCTGATGACACCATGACTATCAACCAATATAAATAGGCCATAAGGTATTTCGAGAATGTTTGAGAATAAAGGCATTTGAGACACCCAGAGTGCAGGCGAGGTCACCCAATAATTGTCATTCTCAATCTTACTTTAAGATAATAAACGTAAAATAGAGCTCCAATCAATTTTAAGCAATTACTAAATTTATGGAATGGAGTGGTCCCTTCTTTATATAAAGTAAATGAAATAAACCTCGACTAAATGCTGTATGCACAACTTTATAAGATACAATGAATACAATTATATCAGTGTGTATTGACTAATTTAATTCGTCTTATTTCAATATAATTTTAAAACCTGGCAAATTTATTTGGAATTTTTTAATGTGGCGTTACTTTCTGATAAGGGTGTATTAATTATATAGAATGGTCTATTGTTTTTTATTGCCATCAACACATTATGCCTAACCAAAATGTAATTAATTACGCATTAATTGTTTATTTAATGGAACTAATAGATAAAACCTACGTGGCTGTGACAGGTATATAACCTTAACTTTCTAATCATATATTTATATTCATGGAAGCTAATAAAATATTCAATTTTAATGTATAAATAGTTTAATATTATCGAAACAATATTACAATAATATAAATCTATATACACGAGAAATATCGCAAGTTTTTATACAATTTAAAATAATTATTAATGGTTTATTAGTTTTAATTATTATGTAATTTTAGCCTTTAGTTGACACTACTATATATTAGATACATTTTAATAAAATTATAAATTTAAATTTTTAATTTTTCTGACTATTAGTAATAATTATTATTAGGTTTTACTTTTATTTATAGTTGACACTGTTGTATTTTATTTTGTATTTTATTATGCATTTTAATAAAAAACATATATACACATATAAATGTATATATATTTCAATTTAAAAACTCCTTATAATTTTTCCATTAAGCGCAGGTTACCAAACCATAGAGAGAGTAATTATAATAATATGATAAATAACAGGTTGTAAAAACTCAAACGAAACTCTATGATCCAAACTGTGTGAATATTTGTAAATATTTATGTGTATGTAGACATATTGGAATGAGACATCATAATGTTGCAGTAATGTGAATTAAAATTTAGATGTGAGATAGATGAGAGATTCCTAAATAATTAATTATTTTACGTAAGTACGTTTATTTACGTCTGATTATGTTATGCAACTTCATTTGCTAAATATACTATAATCTATAAACATGCAGCAGAAACACATTGCTTTTATACAGGACAAAAGTACTCGTCTACTAACTGCAGGTGATTTAACTTTAATCTATTTATATTCAAGTTGTATTTTCGATATATATTTTCCATAAAACAGCGCCAAACTTACCAAATTCTATTTTTTATTTAATCGTTAAGCATGCACTCTATCAGTGTATCTAAACAACTTTAAATAATAACTTTTTTTTATATTTATAAATATTCATTTTGTTTGAAATTTGTGATGTAAGCAAATTTATGTTTTTCTCTCAATATCTAATAAAATAAACATATTTCGTTTAATATAAAAAGAGAAACGAATAAAAATGTAAAATAAACCAACATTCCTTATATCAGAGATCGTTTAAAATTTAAAATTAAATTAATCTAATAGAACAATTTAACCTTCGTGTCCAAAAATTCACAAAAAATATAATTGAGACAATGATAAAATAAAATTACATTTAGTAAATTAATAATAAACATTTTTACTTTTTACAGTCATGATTTTTTCACCTCCATATGTATATCATATTTTCTCTTCTTGTTTCATATCTTCTTTACTCTCTTTATAAAACATTCAACAGAGAAAATCAATATCCTGTCATCTGCATATTAATTGCTACCTTCTATTTTTGTCTGAACTTGGTTTTTAATTAACCTTTGTATAAAAACATGCATGCCTATTTATTGTGTATATAAAAATGTTTATCTTTATATCCAGTTATATATTGGTGTTTTAAAAACATTCAGAAAAGGCATAGAAAATTATAACTTTAGAGATACAAGAATCTTTGTCTATTATAATTTACAAAAAATCAACAGCACTTATTTGAAATCATTTTTTAATAAGTTAAATGGTAAAGCAGTTTAGGCTATTAAAAATGTGATAAAAATAGGCGACAATGCTTTGGTAAAAGAAAAAATATTTTTTTTCTGTAATTTTCTTTTCCATATGCGACCGGCGTTCATTAATTAATTCAGTTGATCTTCAATTGCAAATAGTACAATCAATAAAGGTAGACGTTAGAAGCTTCGTATTTGCCTACATTGATGTGTATAATGTCGTTGAGTATATACAAGTAATTCACCACAAGAATACACTGGGAAAGGCAGTCAGGTGGTATTATTGATCTGTCATCAAAGTTGGATGTGTTAATTACAGTGGATTTCAAGCTGAGCATGGAATATGACTATAATATGAATATTGCTCTCTATTTTATGTTGTAAGTGTATGTCCTGGAATAAGAACATAAAAAGCAGAATGTAATTCTTTACATATTATTATATAGGTACTTGTATGATATATTATATCGTTTATATGTTTATGCAAAAATGGCTTCAAATAGAAATGTATAAGGTTCTGTTTATAATTATATATAGTAAGAACTGTAGCTTCATCGCTTCATCGCTTCATCACCAAATAAATATTTATATAATGCATGCTAGAATGATAAAACTAGAGTATTTAAGATGTCTGTTTATAATTCGGATTGATAATAAAGTGCATTATATAAAATCAAATTTAATTACAAAATATCTATATAATTGGAACAGTATCTAATTAAAGAGAAATGTGTCAATCAATTAGAAGTAATAAAGCGGGCTAAGTGAAATTTACAGGAACTATTTATTTTACTGCACTAATTGAAATCCTTTTAAATAACAAAATATGCTTATTCATCATAATTATTTTATGCATTATATGTCTTCCCTGATAATTCCAATATTTTTTCTATATATGTGATGATTCATTTAAATGAAATAACCGAATTTCCAATATATGTAGCAATTATACGCCAAAATGGTACAATGAGTAGGTACTTCGAAAATTAATGCAAATATTCTGATTTGGATGAAATTTTCCCAATGCTTATAATTTAGTTGAGTTTTAAATTATTGCTAATCATTTCAATCATAGAACGAACAATGAGGGAAATATTTTGCAGCAATTTTGTCAGCGTACATTATGAAATTTCGTATAAATTGTGAATACCATAAGACCACTGTAAAATTGTTACATGAAAATATATTATATCACGGATATCAAATTATAATATAAATCAGGATAATGCACAAATGTGTCAAATTGTCTAGGGAAACATAGCAGGCAGTATAAGTCATTTTTAGAAGAATAATCTGTAAAATATAATTTATCATTATCGTATTTTATCTTAACTTGACAAGTATATTGGAGTATAGATCTAATATGATAATATACAGATAATTCGTAGTTCCATATCTAATTATGAAAATATGTAGGTAAGTAAATAATTCCTCATGTTTATAATATCGAATTTTGGCAGCACAGTTAATATTTATAGTAAGCTTTTTCTCAAATCTTGATGTATGTATATCAGATATTCATAGTTAAGCATTACAAAGTTAAGTTACATAATTCTATATTTATATTCATTGTAATCATTAATAGTAATACATGTTAAGCGTTCCATTTAAATTATTAATATGTTTCTTTAAAAGTTTTTCTATAATTTATTCTCGTATGTTTTTTGGAATTTCAGTTTACCCTATTCGAGTATATTTGAATAATTCAGAAATATATATATATATACATACATGCATAAATGATAATTTAAGTGCAAATGGTATTGTATTTAAAAAAAATAGCAATCCATTTCTATTTATAATTTCCATAATTGTTGTTGATATTTGTGAAATCAAATATAAATTAGAATATTTAAATTTATTCCTAGAGACATATAATTATGATCAGAAGCTACTAATTTTTTTGTTATATAACCGACTAAGACATATTCATATTATGATGATTGAAAATATCAATTATATTATACTATTATACACATATTTACTTTATGGCACTGATTTCATTTGTACATTAAAACCTTAATTAATAAGTAATTATTTATTTCTTTGTCAAAGTATTTGCAAATTCTCCTATTATTTACATTGGTACCTTTCGTAAAAGATCACTTGTGAAAATACGTCACACAGGAATTTCTACCTCTATATTCCCTCTTCTGTAATCTTCGCTCCTCTTACCTGCGTTGTCTCCGGTTGGAAGGCGTTGAAGACATCGTAGGGAAGGCAGGATAAAAGATCAACGACAAACCAACCTTTGAGATAGTTGATTCGGATCACCTTCGCGTCACTGATCACCTCTCCATTCACACCGACAAAGGTTGTGTGAAAGTTGAGAACAATATCGATGAAGAAGATGACGTCAACAATGCTATCGGAAACCAGGAAGACGACATCGTCCATCGTTTTGTGCTTAAAAGCGGCATTGAAAGGAACCATAACTGCCGTGTATCTGAGGATTTGCAAATTAAATACTGTTCATTTTGCAATTATAACGCTTATAGAAAGACTAAGAATTCACAAAGTTTAGGAAGATTAGAGAAAATATGTAGTTTTTCAGAAGAAAATGTCAATATTAATGTTGGCAACCTAGTTTGAATGCTTGTCATATGATACATAAAATGTACAAGGGACAGTCAATTACAAAAATTCAAATATAATTTCTTTGGCATGCACTTTTCTACAGAAAGGTAACAAAGTGTGAAATAAACGCCAGCTGTATTTTGAAAGAAAAATAACAATTAGAATTAAGTTATTTAAGAGGAATGATTTTTTAAAAGTCTAGAAAATGCAAAATGTTAGACTATAAACTAGAGAGGAAAGATAAAAAAATAATATATGGAATGAATTTAATTGAACAGTTTTATTATTTCACAATATGACCAAAACAGCTATTCTATACAACTAAAAATAGATGTAGAGAATACCATGAATATTTAAGCATATGAACTCATTAATTATTTATTTTTATCGCATATTTTAAAATAATAAAACGCGTTAAACAGACAAATTGCGCATACAACTATTATTGAATATATACAAGTTAAAAGGTGCCCATTGCTTATAGATAGAAAATACTACTTATTATATACGCAAAGATATAATATGTATACCTATTTATTTATAGAAGAATTAATTAATAAAAAGATTGAAAGATTAAGCTAGGTAGAAGGCAAACATTTAAAATTGAATAAGACCCCTTTACACCTACCCTGTGAGAATTAGAATGATCCAATCCCAGGTTGTCTTGAAAGCAACGTAGTGCAGGATGATGTGTGGGGGCGTTCTTGGTGTCTCTTGTTTGTACTGGGGCACATTGTCAGTGGTGAAGGGTTGACCCTGGAGATGGAAATGGCATAAGAAGAGAGAATGTAAGAATAGGAATGTGTGTTAAGCCCTATAGACTTTATATATATATAAACTAGACAGAACACACGCCGGCCAAAGTGTAATTTCGGTTTTGTTAAACAACGACTCTAGAAGAAAAAAAACTTTAGTTTGAAAATTAATGATGGCAAGCCTAGTGAGCGCCTCCCACCCTCTGAGATATGGATGCGAAAAAAATTACGGTGTAGAGTTAATCACTATTGGGGGAATTTTAAATGTTTTTCTATTTGATGTTGAGTCAACATATTCCTGTTTTGTTAACGTAAAATGACAGCAAAAAATTAAGTAAAACAAAAATATTAATGTAATAGTTTATTATTTTATTAATAATTAAAATACTATTAATTAATATATAAAGAATATTACTACACTAATAGAATTTTATGATCGTTTAAAATTTGTTAAATAAAAATTCTAATGAATACTGTCAATTCTCAATACTCAATTTCTGTGATACATATTTTAAATGAAGTAATATAGCATCTGGATAAATAATTTTATATATATTACGTCTATAAGCGGCTTTAGTTTAAAGTATGAAATTTAATCCCTCAAAATATACCCATTACATACATTAAAATTAAAATAATGTTTCTATATATTTACATATTTCTATATATATTCATTAAAAAATAATGACAATTTGAGTTTCAAATTTCATTAGAAAATAGTAATAAATTAGAAAGTTAATAAAAAAGTTGTACAATTTGATTAAGTGCTTTGACAATTCCTGTGCGTGTTTGCTAAAGAACCTCAATATATTAATACAGTCAAACTCTATACATATATTCACAGGATTTTGCAGCATTGTGAAAGTTTTTGATCTGTCATATCTAAATTCCCCAGTGCTTTATCATCCTTTTCTCATGATATAAAGTACAAGACTAAATTTTAGATTTACTTTCAGTTTTCTGACTTTTAATTAATGAAACATAATATGTTAGAGTTTTTGTTTTTCAACATAATTTCTATCACCTTTTTTAAACAAAGTATTATTTGATTCAGTAGATTACAAAAGACGATAAATGCAAAATACAGTGATTGAATTTTTTAAATATTTTTACTCATTCTATCGAAATGCACCTTATTTTATATTACATGTATGTCTGTCTTTATATACTGATCTTTTTTAAATAGACTCAATTTCTTTTTTATCAGAAATTACATTTGAATTCAAATTTTAAAATGTTTTAAACAAGAGAAAATAGGATTTAAAACAACATTTTTAATAAGCATAAATCTAATTTTTCTCACCTTAATATAAAATTGATATTTATAATCTCATATGAAAACAAAGATTGTATATTTATTAATTTCCTAATTTAGTATTATAGACTATTTGTAACAACAATGAAATATAACGAGGGGCGTGTGCAGGAATTAAGGCAGGGGGTTACAAATATGTGAAAAAGGGTCGCTATTATTGGAGGTATACTTTTCCTTATACAAAACATAGTATAAAAACATGTGAATCATTAATAGATTAAAATGTATTTTACAATCATGATCAGCACAATTAATATTTGCATACATTATATGAGTGAATATATGCTGAAATATATGTTGTAACAAGATAATAAATATACACATATTATCATTATATTAGTTGTATGTTAAACAGTGTATATTTTCATTAGCCTTAACGAGTAAGTCGTACTTATATAGTATATTGTAGTATGTATTTTAATTCTTTAACTGAAAGATGCGTTTCTCTCTAGTGTAAATTTAACATTTTAAGGGGCGCAACATACAGGGGGGGGGGGGTTCCGGAACCCGAAGAACCCCCCCTGCATATGCCCCGGAACACGAGAATGAAAACAAAGTTTTTATAATTAACTAGGTAATTAAAATATTCAATTTGTATATTCATGGAAAATCTGATCATCGGAATATAAATAAAGTAAATATTGCAAAATTTGGGTAGCTGTTGGACCAATAAAATTTGCTAAATAAAATAATGGATCAATAAATACAGTACTGAGTACACAGATGTTCATTTCAAATTTTAAATTTACGTAATCATATTATGCGTTAACTTCCTTGATATTCTTGCAAATTGATAATCTGTATTCTAGGTGTCATTTCACTTCGCCTTTTCCCATTTTTCCTTTTCCTACTTCGCCTTTTCCCAAATTGCCTTTTCCCATTTTGCCTTATAACAAATTAAGATTCGCAGTTGTTCC
>JAYRBW010004576.1:0-13765 GCA_036023295.1 Invenusta paracnida | reverse complement strand
GGGTTCGCTAATATGTCGGGCTTTATTGCTCGCTTAGTTATGAAGTCCTTAAAGTAACGGCGCCTCCGTCTGCTTTCTTCCTCTCTCATGTATGTTTGCTGACTCGCTTAATGGTTATGTTACGTCATTCTTTTTGTTCTATTGTACTTAGGCGCTTGCTGACATATTTCTCTTATTATATATAATATTCTGGCTTACCAAATCCTTGTACACTTTCTGTATTAATAAGGGTTTTATACTTAAGAGATACATGTCATCTGTGCATGCACGAATGGAATACCGGAATTTGTCTTTTATAAATGAAGATTTTAATCTCTGCCGGGAATATAATAGGAATATAAATGATTCAAATTACAGACACAAGGCGGGACTGTACAACGACATTTATCCTTGTTTACTCAATGTTTTCATTTAAAACATGGATGTAAATATGACAATAAATGAATTAATGAAGAAATACCTATGCTACATTCATTTGTTATAATTAATGTTAATTAAAATTAAATTCATATGTCTTATCATTCTAGAATATATATGTACATACAACATTCAATAATAGTTTAATTTGTGTGACACTAGTAAAACATGTGTAGCAGAAGTCGTGTTGTAGCATCCAAGTGTTTAATATTTCCGGATATTGCAATAAAGAAATATATAATTCCTTTTATTCAATCTCTTAAACCATCTCAACAGGATCGAAGAAACTCGACAAAGCATTCGATTTATAAAATTGTTCGTAAAGACGATCGAAATTGTTCGTTGAACAAAATATGAATATCAAAATTGTGTAACAATGTTGTTCTATTTAAAGTCTATAGTTTTACCGCACATTACGTTGATTTCAGATAGTGAACTCAGGCCCTAAATATATAACTCAATTACATTTGGTTAGAAGTTGAACGCTAGGATGAGGGTGTGTGAATCAGTCATAAATTAGTTTATTATAGTAGCATTTTGAGGAAAGTGTTTAATTGAAACTCAGGTTATTGAGGCTCGTATATGCATTGGTGTCCGCTCGTAATAAGGTTCATTTATACTTGAAGGTGTCAAATATGTTGTTAGATTGACAATATAAGTTAAATAATGCAGCCACGTGTGTCTGGTAAATTATCTACTTCTCTTCATGACTATTACACAATGCCACATTGAATGCAATATATATAAAAGTCAACCAAAGTAGCCGACTTGTGTCTAAGGCATACAGTATGTTCCATAATTTCACGATAAAATAACAAAAATATTACGGCGCGACAAACCAATCACGAGTTTGCTTCTCTCTCTCTCTCACGAGCTGGCAGCCGCAGTCTAATATCCAATCATATTTGAATAATATTTTTGTTATTTTATCGTTAAATTTCTATGTGACAGGGACTTATGGAACATACTATAATATCGACGACTTTAAGGAAGAAAAGCGTAATGATCAATAAATTGAAGTCCGCACAAAATTGTAAAATGTTTAAGATTTTCTCAGCATTTCATAAAACAGCGTGTCGGGTCTATACTATTTTTAATGTATTGTCGGGACCAAACAATTATTTCTATTTTACTGTATAGTCGTGACTTATTCCCACTAAGTCCCAGCAAATGAGATAATGTACTTATAGATATTTTTTTAAATTCTAAATATAGACAACTAATTAAAATCTGACAAATAGGTAAATTTGAAAAAGTAAAAATTACGAAAGAATTAAGTTTATTATTAATAATTAAAAATGTTATATTTGATATAATTTGTTAATCTGTATGCTTTGTTACATATATGTACTTCTAAAAAGATCTTAAACAATTATTAAAGTCTTAAATTATGTAATTTTCAAAATAATACAAAAAATTCTAATATCAGCAATCGCAAATGATAATAAATCTTTAAATAATAGAATCAAATTCTACTCTATGATCTGCAATTTCAGATATTATAATTAAAAAATAATATACAAGCATATTTATTATCAGCAATTGCAAATGTAAATATATTATCAAATATTACAAAAAAAGTCCGTTTAAAGGAGTCCGCCAATAATTACAGGCCAGTCTATTGACATGAACATACGATTCCACTTTAATAAAATATGTTTATTCGATGTATGCATCAACAATTTTATTTCATTCTTCTTCATCGAACTAGTGGTTAACTCAAAAACTATACAACAACATTTTTTAGATTCGAATTAAAAACAAATCATTTTTCAAAAATTGTAACAATTTATCCTGTTTTATCTCTATGAAAATGTAGAATTATAAATAAATAATTATTTAACGGCATGAGTTTAACCATATTTTTACAAAATGATAGGAAAAACAATGTTGGATTAGTGATTAATAATTGTAATTCCTTGTATAATTTATTAGCATCTCTGAATTTAATGACCACTTTATAATTGAATATATCCACTTCACATCAGATATAGATATGTTACGTTGTAAAAATATCTTCTCATAGAAAGCGGTTTTCTTCAAGACAATCTATATGTTTAAGAATACTCGTGTAAAACAAATATTCCACATATTGCGTGCTGGATAGGATGCATAAATTGATTGAAGAGAAATGCGGAGACCAAGGCAAAATATATAAGATTTGAGTGTCTTCAAATCTCACTAAAAATGGTAGCTAGTTGATCCATGAGATAGACAACCGAAAAATATTATCTATTGAACTTAAACTCCCGGCCGAGTTGTTATTTCCAGTTAAATAGTTGTACTTAATTCCACAGTCGACACAGATTTACCGATATACATTGATTGCTTTCACACATAACTTACCCTTTCAATTTAAAATTTGGAAACTTAAATTGACTTAGAAGTTACGATATATTTTAGATTTATTTATTTTAAAAAATCGTAGCCATACGTTTCTATTATTTTGTGGTTGTATGTATTTTGAAACATTCCCTGACAACAATTCTCTTTTTATAAACGGACATAATATTATAGTAATGAAAATACAAATAAGTCAACTGTAGTATTTTCAATTAGTAGAAAGTGCAGTGAATAGAATTGTTAAACATAAATTTTTTCATATTCTTAATAATCAATGTTTATTTATATCGAATATATTAAATAAATTCTTCGTATATTATGAAATATATATAATATAAAGCCTTAAATTGTATTTTAGCTGTGAAATTATCTCCAGCATATAAATGTATTTATTTTTAATATTGCATTAAATATAATTAAGTTAGTAACAGTTATTATCAGACTTAAAGCCAAAATATAATACGTTTCATAATATTGTGAATATATTCGGATGAATTATAACAGAAATTACAATTTCAGGAACCTAACTTTTGACATTTTCTATCTATATATAAAGCTGATAGTCATATATACAGAGGGACCAAAAATGTAGGCCCAATTTAAAAATCCTCTTTATTATCCAAGATAATCTCTATTTAGAACCTTAGTTTTAAATTTATGTATCTTTATTTAGATTTATCAGACAGCGTTAGTCGTCAGTTTTAGGTTATTAATTAAAAAGGTAATATATAATCATACAAAAAAATAAGAAACCTACATTGGAAGCTTAACTTAATAAAACACAAAATATTAAGTTTTGAAATTAACGTATTTTACAACAGTTTTCTAAATGATTTTTGCAAAAAATAATCAAAATACATAATAAAAGCACTACTAAGATACTGCAGACTAGGTGATTTGGAATGCAGTGGTGACTAAAATTTCTTTTTGAAGCAAGTGCAATATTTTAAAACACTTCAAATGAGTCATTACCCTCCATGTGAAAGGCACTGTTTTTCCTCATCAAAAGTGGAATTAGTGTTTCTCCTATCTACATGTTTCACGAATTTGACAAACTCATCCCCATTTCTTACAAAGTGTAAAACAGCATTTAAAGCACCCTTAAATCATCTCTTCCGGGTCAAGAACATAAAACAACGTTTAACTCTATATTGAAACCATCACAACATCCGTAATTTAATGTTAAAGTTGCGTCTATTTTATAGTAAGTATAGGATATATCAAGTAAGTAGATACTGGGTATATATATATAATGATAAATAAATTATTGTGTAAAATATGCATATATAGAGGAATCGCTATGTACAGAAAGGGGGTAACTACATGTACATTCAATGGTGTGAGCCGAAGGACAGCTCAGTATACTCGCTATCAAGACGGGCATTCTGCTGAACACGACATCGCCTGGTCGTCTAAAACTCACGATATTTCAATAAATTGCACTGCCAAAATGGGTCAATAATATACTTGGATCAGACAGACTTTATTTTTACTACGTGTGTTACATATATTATAAACATAAAGTTGTTAGAATGTAAGATAATAATTTCACGATCCATCGGTAAATGCCTGTGAAATCGCAGATTGCCAGTCAAGATAATAGTCTCACCTCCAATGTCTAATGAGCGGAGCTTAGGGTCTTTATAACTACTAATACTAATAATACCACTGGTGCTATAGCCTCGGTTGATAATTAAAAAAGAAATTAATATCTTCTTGACCGGTAGGAAACAAAAAAGAACAAACTTATGTGGTAGTGCAAAATTAGGTGACCTTGTATAATATAACATGTATATATATATTAGTATCGATTTTTTAAAGTAATATAGAAATAAAGGTAGACTGGAAAATAATTGCTGTAAATAATAGGTAAGCATGTTAGTACATACAAATGACAATGTTTATATTGTATCAACGTATGTTCAGAATAATTAATTAATTAATAATTAAAAGTTGAGATTCTTTGAGAATTGGATTAAAAGTAAAGTACACATGAAAGATAGGAAGGGTGGGGGGGGGGAAGGGGAGAAGAGGGGAGAGTAAAAACTGTACTATGTAGTAAAGAAGGGTCAGCCTGCTATAAATATTACAAATTTGTACATACACCGTTTTCTACTGAAGATATCATTTACAGAGAAGAGATTCCAGCGGTATTTCGTATTTTTTCTAAATAACTATAAATATCTTTTTACATGTGAAGTCGAAGAGAGAGAGAGAGAGAGAACAAAACGGTAGAAGAGAAGATGCAGTTCTGTATACATAAGTAGGTGAAATAAATAATGGACAATAATGTACCTTAATACTCTACAGGTATGTTCCCCGTGAACACTCATTACTCGGCGGGCGGTCCCCTTGATACTACTTAACTGTGTCGCGGTTGGTTTGTCAAAAAAGGAATCCGCAGCTACACCAATGGAGTAAGTTGATAGATACTTCATTATTACTGAGAGATACTCTTGACTAGGCAGATAACAAACGAAAGTATGATTTGACTGTTCAAAGGTGACACCCACCATAAACGTGATAAAATAGCGCACATTTTCGATGGAATGTAAAGACTGGACTTAGAGAAGTTCAATGAAAAGATTCTGCGCATTTGCTGTGTTAGAAAACAGTGGAAAAAAACACCGTGTTTCAATGGTCAACAATTGGCTTTGTTCCCAAATAGAGACGCACTATTAGACATTAAAACAACTAACAAACAGCACTTATTGGAGATGTTTTAGGAATAGTTTGTAAGAGCCTGCGTCCAAGATTTGCACCACATTTGGGGTGTTTTATTTATTACGGAATGCCTGTGTCTGCTCTGGAAGTGCTGATTGGTTGAGAACTAAGGTTGATTAGTGCTGTCATGGCTGCCGCCAGATATGTTGGTATTCTTCCATCGAGGAACCTGCGAGGACAGGGGCGGATGTGGATAAAGGAGTGGAAGGGAACCACCACCAATACTGTCTCCATCGCCAGTGGGCCTGGCTCTTGTGTGATTGATGGACCTGGTAGGGGCAGGGATGGTGTAGCTGGCCGTATGATCGCCCGCTGCGGCTATTGATCCGGTCAGCTCCTGTCGTTGATTGTTGGCAAAGGCCTGCTGGCTCAACGATCCTGGTGTTGGAAAGCTTCCAAGCGTCTTTTCGTACTGTAACACGCGAATAAAGAGGATCACTAGCAGTATGAGTCAGCTACATAAAGTGGTGGAAATAATGAACAGACATTCTTAGAGAACTTGAGAGCTTTGGAAAGCTATACTAAAACAGTAAACTCCAATAAAATATAGGCTAACTAAAATAAAGGGGGGGGGGCTAGGGATTTTGCACATGAATAGTATAAAATAACACTCTTAATTAAGAACTGCGTTTAAAACAAGAAAACGGAATGATAAATTAGTCTGATTTAACGTTTTACAAAACATGTTTAGCATAAAAAGTTGAATAATCATTTTAAAATCGTATATTTAATTAATTAACAGAATAGAAAATATTACCAAAATTATGTATCGATATTTTAAAGAAAAACACTTGCAATGTGTATATTTGTTACAATCACAAATTTAAATGAAAACTCAATAGCTTAATGAAAGCAATTGTCGGATCCACATTGAATCTGATCATTAATCAGAGTACATAGGCGAACCATAAAACGTTCTACAAATTCATGGAACTTTAGATTCTTTGGAGCATTTCTATCTGCTATCTGGTTTGACTGAACTTCAAAAATAAAAGGAGAATTTGTCCTCCATAATAAATTATAACGTGGAAAAACAAACAACACTAAAAAATACTGACGGTCTATTTCTTTTCTTCTGTCAAACATAACTACCGATCATTTAAATATGATAGTCCAACGAAGATCTCAACAATAAGTCACTTTACAATTGGACTAGATTAGATCGGGTTGGTCGGGCGACTAGACATTTTCTCGACTGGCGACGGCTATATCCAATTATATAACTGTAATAATTTGAAAACTTTAAGCTAATCGCTATAATATTGTAGTCACTTTTACAATCCGACTGCAATTGATATTTCCATACCCATCCCGAGATATGATTGACGCACGAAAGACTATAGAGACATTTAACATTTTATCCTGACAATATACATACTTTATTACAAAACAAATAATGAGACGATGTGCTCGACTATATACCAATTACAGTGTTTATATTCTACATAAGCTAAATCAAAGCTGAAAGACTAAAACAATATAATATTTACAAACGAAGATAATTAGGACTTAAAAGATCATAGGTTCCAGTTTTTAATTATCGCGATGTAATCTATTTAATATTTATTTGCAAGTAAAAAGAACAATCATTTTATTTTTTGTAAGTAAAATATACTCTTTGCACGAGGAAAATATACAATGGATTATAAAATATCAATCGCTTTTCAAAATCCGACACCATTATGTAGTAAGTATTCAACATGATACATGCAACTTTTAATTGAAGGAAACCATGTTTGTCATTGAAGGAAACATGATTTAATAGTTTTGAGCGTAATCACAGTTTTGATAGTTTAGATAAATCGTCTCTCTATTAAATTAAAGGTCACCCAGGCTTTTTTCTAACCACCTGCTCGTCAATCTAAATGACTTTATCATGCGATTAGACCAGGAGTGTGTGTTCCGCAGTGTCTTTTTTATTAACATGTTTCATTTATTAAATACATAATATCTTTAAATTAAATTAAATAAAATAAGAAAAAATATACTTTCAATATTTATGAATTTTAAAAGTATAGCTTTAACTAATTTATTTAAAATCATTAATTATTGCTAAAATAGCATCAAATTTTAGAGAAAAAAAGCGCCTAAAACGGTGTATCTCAGTCAGTGTCATCAAGGATGAGCTGAGGGAACTCACGAGCTTCTTGATCCTGAGCAGCACATCCTGCGCCGATTCCTCCTGCCCTCCCAGTGTCACCACCGAACTCGTCGACACAAAGCTCGCCATAGTCCTCACCCCGTCCCCTCGACAGCCGCCAGAAGCAGTAGCAGTCTCGTCCATGCCACCGCCAGAGAGGGTCCACTCGTTCACCCGGCGATGCTGGTGGTCCTCGGGTGGAAAGGGGGTAGCCGGTGGGTGCGGTGTGCCCCGAGGCGGATGGTTATGTTGGTGATGCGAGGAGGACGGCGAGGGCGAGCGGGCTGTGGAGACGGACTCGCAGCAGGAGAGGGAGACGGAGTCGATGAGACGCAGGATCTGACGTTGGTAGGCCCTGTCGAGTGGGAGGGAGATTGCATGGACCTTTGACACAGTTCTGCCTGGTGGCATCAAAGCAGGAAAATAAATAGATCAAAAATATCACAAACTATATATTACTATTAAAATATGCCGAACATTAAAGAATAAGAAAATGCCGCATTTTCTTCGGAAATCTTGTCAAATCTAACAAAGTCTAAAGTGGAAGGAAACACTAAATGAATCATTGGTGCAGATTTAAGCCACTCACTGATGGTGCAGCGACTCGTAGTCTCCCACCGCACCACTAGTCACGGCAGAGTCCCTTCTCGGCCCACTACCACCAGGAGCAGCAGCCCCAACCGCGGGAGTGGACGAAGAGGGGGCACTTGAGGGGGCAGCCATGTGCAGAATGGCGGTGCGCACTTGCGAGGCGAAGTGACGATAGGCATCCCGGTGGGCGCGGTCGACTTCGCTTCTGATGACGGAGTTGGCGCGTGACTGGCTGCGTGAGATGTGGGACATCACTTCCTCTGGAGAGTTAGTAGAGTAAGAGCGTCAGCGTTGGTTGGAGATCAGAGATAGTCAGATTATATAAAGATAAAAATGCCCGGCCTTGACACGTATATCGATACCGGGGTCTTTAAATGAGACCAGGGCATTGTCAGCGCAGTGAACCTACCTTTGATCTTGGAAAGCGAGGAGAGGTAATGATCCAGAAGCGGCGGTTGATCCTGGCGAGCCTCTGTCGAATCTCCGCCAAGCCACCCACCGACACTCGAAGATGGGAGCGGCGAGGCAGCTCCCGTGGTTGTCATGACAGCAGCCAAGAGGAGAGCTTCATCCGTCTGACAGGCGGTCGATACTACCAGTTTCCGGCGGGCGGTGCTCACCTGTGGACCCGAGGAGGCTACTGGCGGGGGAGGCGGTGGAGACAGTCTGCCGCGGTCATCACCCGAGCCGGGTCGACCTTTCAGATGACGGAGGCGGGACTCGAGGTCGTCCAGGTGGCCCAGTAGGTCGCTACGCTCGTTCTAGAGGTGACAGAGAGAGAGAGAGAGGGGGGAAGGATGTCGGAGAGATAGGAACCCAAAACAATAAGATCTATAGTCCTGTCCAATCAGAAGACAGTATTCAGTCGGCGAAAAATCAATAATATTTGATATTTTATTTGATAAATAAACGAGTAAATAGCTTTGCAAATGTTTTCATTTTAATGTTACAAGTACTAGTCATTCGCATTCCTAATATTCTCGCTTGAAAGATATAAGTATACAATGTACAATATTACATAAAAAGCATTTGTCATTAAAACCTTGTGAATATTCCACTGGAATTGTTTGCTCTTTACAGATTTATGTGACACTTTTTTGAGTTTAAATTAAATAGTAATAACTTTATCCAAAAAGGGGGATAAAAATATACTGCATTTGTAGGATTGTTGCAATGATTATGGGAATAAAAGCAAATATACATTTTCCTTATTTAGTAGGTAAAAATAAAACAAACAAGATTAACAAACAGTAATATTATCTAAAAAGGGATGCTAAAAGCCAACCAAATAATACGAAAGTATTGAACCAACCAGAAAAGACAGTAATTAGTACTCACATTGAAAGCATTGAGTTGAACTCGGTCAGCCTAAATTATTGATTGTACAAAAATTAATTCACAATATTAAGATGCACGAACTAAATAATAACTTCCAGTCAAAAAATATCCCAATTTATAGATAGAATAATATGGGACATATATTATAACTGAAGTATTATATGCTCAAGTTGAATGCCTTGGCTATATTTGTTTGTACAAAAAACATAAAACTTGGATTATTTCTGTATTCTCTATTTTAAGCGATTTCAAGCAATAAAGCCATTCGAAGGTCATCAGACACCTTCTTTACAAGAAGTCCTTCTAAATAGGTAATTAAATAAATCTGCAAACCGCCACTTCAAATTCACGAAAATGGTACTCATATAAAGGTGGGAACATCTAAAAAGCCCTCCAATAAGGCCTGTTGGCAAAAGATGTAAGTATGCAACCAACTGTTACAAGAAATAATACTGCCATCCGTTATAAAAATTCTAGTAAAAAACTAGTATTCAATCATTTTAAATCAAAGAACAATGTGGTGGTTATGACAATGTAACGAATATAAAAGTAATGATTGAAAAGATCCTTTATTCAGAAGAGCAAATTAAACTTAAATTATTTGCGAACAAAGTCATTATTGTTACAAATATCTATAAACATCAATGTTATAACTTCTAGATGAAATAGATTCAGTATCAGTATATTGATATTTCAAATAGTTAAAGAAATGACAATCTAAAATGAGAAGCCTTACAACTGACAGCCCGAAGCGTATTGACCAATCAACAGCCTAGCATCACAAGGAAACCAATGAAAGCTCACCTCCATCTGCTGCTGCATCTCGCTGATAGTAGACGTGTAGCTGGATCGAAGCTCGAACATGCGTCTGTGCACGGCCTCCACGGCTTCTTCACTCACTCGTTCCACGGAGGAGAGTTGGAGGCGATAGCCGTCCTCCTGGTAACAGAGAAACACGGACACAATAAATAGTAGGAGAGTAGAGGAGACAGTACACAGACGCTTTTTGCCATACAAACATCCTCACCTGGCTTTTGAGTCTTGTCTCAGTGTGTGCCAGTCGGAATCTCGCCTCCTCTAGTTCCCGACAGGCCTGGACCAGGATCCCCTGAAGCCGGGCTGAGAATGTGGAGGCAGTCCCAGGAGTGGACGAGGAAGAAGCAGCAGCAGTGCTGGGCAGTAGGAAGAGCTGATGGCGACGACTAGAACTGCTGGATGAGGATCGGACGTGTGCCCCCCTCAAGCCGCTGCGGTTGCTGTCTGCGGAGGCTCTCAGAGTGTAGTCACCGCGGAGAGGGGGTTCCAGGTCGATAGATTCCAAAATCTTGAATGGATATATATAAGACAAAGAGACTGAGAGACTGGTGTAAAGTGCAAAAGAGCCTGGCCCACATCATTCCTCACTCACCTCATCACCCCCCTCCAACACCGGGGAGGCAGAGGCACAGACCGGCCCCACAACACCAGCCCTCTCCTCCGCTTCCTCCGTCTCACCTTCCTCCTCCAACTCCAAGAGACAGACCAGCTGTCCCAACACAGTGCCACACTCCCTCTCCACCTGTCGCCAAGCTGTCTGCCGCCAGTCGCCCGCCTTTCTCGAGCAGTAGTCACGGAAACGGAGTCGGAATTCCTCCTCTAGGTTGCGTCGTGTTTCACTGCTTCGTCGGGTGAAGTCGCTCTCCATCTGTCAGAAATTATACATTTTTGGGGTGTCAGCTCACCTTAAACTTACAATAATTTGTAATCAGTCTTAAGTCTTCCCACCTTGGTCATCTGCTTGACAGCACCGTCGAGTTGAGTCCGCAAGGAGTCCCGGTCACGCCTCACGCCAGCCAACTCCTCGGACAGCTGGGTTACATCCGTGTTTCGAGACAGAAGACGTTTGCGAGCCTGGGCCAGTTCACTCTCGACTACGGCGGCACTTGCGCTGGCATTCTCGGTGCGTTCCGAGAGCTTGAGCTGATGGAGAGACAGGAGAGGAGAGGGCTTAGTTACTTGATTGTCACTAATGTTTTCGTTATTGACAAACAATTCAAACGTATACACGAAAAAGAGCGATAACAAAACGCTGGAGTACAACTGTTAAAGTGGCCATTTCTGCTTGACACGTTCTTACAAGTCGTTAGCAAATGTCCATTTTGTTATTGTTTAACTCAATGTTAATTGTTTCATTTTGTTGGATCAGTGGGCTATGCATGCTGTGCAGGCTGCTACAGATTACGGCACTCAATTTGTATAATATGTGTACAAAGAATACTGCATTTCCCAAAATATACCATAATATTATATTATATCGAGTCAAAATCCTCGCCGATACTCAGCGAAATTGTGGAATGTAAATGACATCACAGCTTTGAGAAGGATTTAAGTCAACTTAAGTCACAGTAAAGATATTTGGGATAAAACACGTTCAATGATGAAAATCATTGTAAAAATAATATGTACTACAAAATCTAAGCGATTCTGACTTTGTTTATAAAGAAATTTCATTATTTCAATGTTGAAGGAAACTAGCTATTAACAGGCGTGTCTCTGAAATATTTGAAATATTTCTCATAAATTTTATGGAAATGCATATATCATTTATATATATTTTTTATAGTTATTTTATTGTTAGTTTATAGTGTTTTCAAGTGTAAATAAATATATGTGTTGCTAAAACAAAATGTTCTACTACCATCATTGAGCACTAGTAGTATAAAGTATAACACTTAATATACGGCATAATTATTGTGAAATTGCGTAATTCGGATGATAAAAAGATCATTAAAATCATCAAGAAAAAGCCACTAAAAACGCCATACATTAAAAGATGGATAACCTGGTCACTCACTGAGCTATGGGTGAAGTAATGAGCAATTACCGCTCAGAACAATAGAAGACAAGAAAACCACAATGATCCCAGCATTCAAATATACTGCTTCAGTGTATACTTCTCATTGGTGTATTGCTGTAATCAGGCGTGAGGCTAGCTGATGAGCTCTAATAAGACGAAAACAGCGTTGTCCTAGTCTCCCTTGGCTTGGTATCAGTAATACACTGACGTAGTATATTTGAAAGGTGTGATCATTGTGGTTTCTTGACTCTGAGGCTAGCTGTTGAGCTCTAATAAGACGAAAACAGCGTTGTCCTAATCTCCCATGGCTTGGTATCAGTAATATACTGACGTAGTATATTTGAAAGGTGTGATCATTGTGGTTTCTTGACTCAGTCACTGACCTATTGTTTTAAGAATAACTTAAATATAAAGTAACCGTTCGCTATAATAAAGTCGCAGGTTATGTTGGAATATAAGTATTTATAATTTAACATTTAATAAGAACATTTTGTTTCTGAAAGGAACATTTCTATTCTGACCTATTTATAGTCATTTTTAGAAATGTTTATATCTCCACTAAACGACACACCGACAATTCTAATAAGCCAGTGTTGTACATGTACAGACAACTACATTGTTCGATTAAATAAAATCACACTTACTTGCAGTTCATTAATTCGTGTTTTCAATTTGTTAACTTCAGAAACCAGTTTCTGACGATCGGACTCGAAATTTCGGCTGACCTCGAGAACCTGTTACACATGTGAAACACAAAGTAGAAGAGTATTTGCCTCAAGTCATTACAAGACAGACTCATATCGATTTCTACTGGCATTAAATCACTAAATACTCAGGACATTGGAATGTACATATTTTGATCTCTAAATCACAATATCTCTGAAAGGCTATGTAGATTATAATATAGTGTAAATATGCTACAAAGTGATATGAATACATATTCTTGAAAAGATCATAAAATTATCCATTTTTGTGGAGTCAGGTTTGAAATAGATAACATCTGAAAAATATGTAAAAATTAATTGCAAATAATTTGTTTTTGCATGTTATTTCACAAAAAGATAAAATGGGAAGAATTGGCAGTACATTTGGAAACTATTCAGAATTCGTAAAATAATGTTTAATTTACTTTTTATCGCTATCAAAATTTCATTTGTGTGCCAAATTTGGTTTTAAAAGCTTTAATACGTTCTGAGCTAAAAAGGTTCAAAGATACCATTTTTACATGGCATAAGTTTGCAGGCCTCCCACGGGTAAAAACCTTTATTTTTTTAGGATTTTAGGACATTTTTAATAAATTTTTAGGACAAATTTAGGACAAAAATAAATGCAAATGTGTATAATACAATATTTATTAGTGTAGATATATAATTTCC
>JAYRBW010004565.1:0-13766 GCA_036023295.1 Invenusta paracnida | reverse complement strand
TTACTATGGTCCCTCTAATGCTAACACACGGTCCTTGTAACGCGGTGGTCCCTACAAATAGGTATTTGCGCGTATGTATGTGTGTGTACAATGTCAACGTGCGGGATATTCCATGCCTTCTCTGTATATGTGTTACGTATAATTTGTTTTATACTAAAGTAACAAAAATATAATTTTAAAAATACTCTTCAAGATGTTGAAATGTATAATAGTGACGAATATACATTTGTATAATATGGTATCTTTAAAACAATATTTCATTCAAATTAGTAGCTTGAGCTGCCTTATATACAAGATATATTTAGTATATATACAAGAAAAAATCGTAATATTTTACATCAAGTTTTGTGTATTAATTAATTGACAGTTGCTTTTTATCAATTTTAATGAGGACGAAATGAATTAATGAAAATGAAATGATTTTTACCTTTTAATGAATTTGTGAAAGGTAAATTTCATAATATATATGTAATTTTGAAAACAGAATCAAATTTCTTACAACTTATACTTTAATTATTATTTTATGAGAAAGTGTGTATAATGAACATATTTTGGCATTAAAATATATATGTATATACCTACAATATTAATTAAAATAGCTTTTATATCTACAGTTATTTATACGCCGGCTACTTTATAATATATACATAAAAATCGTGCATATACAAAAGAATTTTGTTTCTATGTATGCCCAATTATTCTAAGGCGCAAAATCAGAAGCATAGCAACGATGGTTTTATATATAAGATGAAATGTTGTCAACTTTTGATCGAGCCTCCAGCAAAATTTGAAAAATATTTTATTGAAGTTGCTAATCCGTTAAATTGTACAACAATGGCGCCCGTCAATTTTCTCATAGGTTTTGTTATATGTTATATGCAAATCAATTTAGCAGATATAAATGCTATAGAATAATTTTGCCCCAAATTTAGCGCCTTGATATCAGCACAATAACGTATAGCCGTATTATAGGTATATAGTTGTCAAGTGAAATTCGGGGCCCCTTTTTCACATGCTTATCTCATTGGCTCCTCACATGTTCCCTTTACTTCTGTGCAGATATGAAATCATCCGGGATGTACTCGGGCAGCTTGCCAACCACTAACGCCGGTTCAGCCCAAGTATCACCAAATCCCGCCTTCCTTCACTCCAAACTGGGCGAGTTCTGGGACAGCCACGAGTTTGCCGCTCTCAAACAGCGGACAAATGAACTCCGGCGGACCCATCATCCGCTTCTGCCACCTAGCGCTTCTGGGCCACCATCCTGCAGTCAACTTCACGCTGCGGCAGCCATGTTTGCCGCCTCTACGGCCTCCTGTCCACCTCATCCAACGATCAATAACCTACCATTGCCACCTATTTCAGTTCTCTCACCCCTGGGACACTTCCCACATCCTCCCCCAAACCATCCCGGCAACCATCATCTCCACCGACGCCGCATCGAGGGACCTTCTCCGCCCTTCTTGGTACCCTCGTTGTCCCCGCAGACTGGAATGCTGCCGCCACATGCCCTCCAAATCAGTCCGCCCACAAAGGGGGCAGCGACAGTGGGACGCGGTCAACGCAAATGCCAGAAGTGCACCTGCCCTAACTGCTACAGTGGCAAGAACAGTCGGGCAAGTCTTAGCGCTGCGGCAGTTGAAGGTGGTCGTATTCCCCGCAAGGTCCATATTTGCCACATTTGCCGTAAAACCTACGGCAAGACGAGTCACCTCAAGGCACACCTTCGTTGGCATAACAACGAGCGACCCTTCCAGTGCACCTATATGTATTGCCGCAAAGCCTTCACTCGCTCAGACGAGCTGCAGCGTCACATGCGAACTCATACCGGGGAGAAACGGTTCGCCTGTCTTATCTGTAACAAACGGTTTATGCGCTCGGACCATCTGAGCAAGCACAAAAGGACCCATGAGAATCGGACGGCTGCAGTCACCTCCTTCTCCGGCTCCTCGTCATCTGGTAGAGATGGTGGGTTGCATTCGTCTTCGGCTGACACAAGTCAGGAGATCGATGAAGAGATCGATGTGGTGGGAGGCGTCGAAGAGAGTTGTCATGTTTCTATGACAATGGAAGAGAGTTTCAGCAGCGAGGCGGAGGAGAACTGCTCACCGGTTGATGGGCCGCAACTATTCCGTCGTGAGATATCCTCTTCGTCCTCACCGGCTCCTTCATTGACCAAGTGACCCCATTATAGTTAGAATATGTAGAATAGGCTCTAAAACACATGTGATAGTTTTTTTATGTGATTGTTTAACTTTCTCACTGCTTTGTATGACTGTATTTGTGTGAGAAACATGTTGAATAAACAGGTGACGTGGATATTTCAATTTGATTCTTTTGCTGCAGTTCAATTATACGTAATATTTATTTGCAATTAACCTGATGTTTTCTTGTTTTTATGAATGTGTACATATTTATATATCTGTATAATATCATATCACATTATAGGTTGCTTATACAGTTCTTCGATTCCATGAGTTTCCATTGTGCATATAATAAACATTTATATGTTATGCTTCGTTGCGCATATATTAAAATAATATAATGTTGAAGCGGTAAGTTATATACCTATAATACCGCACATTTGACAATCTTATCAATAAATTGTTACAAGTCATATTTATGAAGTGCTTCGCTTAATATACTTTTCACATTTTTATCAAATTTCCGGCTGTGATGCGCTGTTGTATATATTTTGAACTGTTTCCATTTTTGCTGTAAACAACTCTTTTAATGAGATAAATTGCAACTTCGATCACCAATTTTAGATACATTCGTATATTCTTTATTTATAGCGAACTACAATGATAATTGTCAACTTGACTTATCAATATACAAACAAGTAGTAAATAAATTTGTTAATGTACGTTTTATCTATATATATATTTGTATGTATATATTGTATTTTGAACGGTGATACATGGGACTTTATTTTTTCTTTGCTTTTCATGTGCAGTTTATACGATACAAAAATAGTTTTCATCGATGAAACTAATTCATAATGTATAATGTATATATTTTTATCTATGAATGCAGATGTACACAATTTGATTTGTATATATATGTTAAACAATAGTGTTTATTTTGTGATATCCAATTATATGTCATATGTACGTATATATGTTCATATTTTGTGTATGTATATAAGTGTTTGGGTTTTTCAAACGATGTACATATAATATTTTGATAATAATATTAATAATATATATATAAAACGTGTATAGATCGATAACCGTTTTGTAATATATCTATATATTGTATATAAGTCATAATAAGACATTTGTTGAATTTATCTGTGTTAAATTATTCATATGTATTAATTGTTATTCTGTAAATATATGTTATATACCATGCTTAATTTATTAAAAACAATAAATAATGCGTTTCTCTATACTGATTATATATTATGCTCGTCTGTTTTTTAATGTTGTAAAAGCGACAGCCAATATTATGTCTATAAATATGTAGGTAACATTTATTATTGCAAAATTACATATATAATGTTATTTCCTTTTTTTATAATTTCAGAATGAATTTAAAATAATGTAACTTATTATGTATACTTACATATTTGTATATAACATGACAATTATGAAATAATCATTTGCAAAAGATATAGATATATACTATAATAGAAAAAGAGTATATAATTTTAAGTTTTATCAAATGATTGTAATTATACATAAATATATGTAGGATATGGATAACAATAATAATGGATTCTTAATACATCATTTTTTGTTTAATAAAATATAGGTCTCTTAATATTACTGAATTCATGAAGGCTATACCGTTAAATAAATATTTTTATATTAAAATAGGCGTACCTATATATAATACATATTTGATGCCCAAATATTATTATTAGTAGGAAATTATGTATTATTTTGTTTTTACGCTAAAGAATATAATGTGAAAATTTTCTCAAATAATAATCGTATATATGCATTAGTATTAAATGTTCTATATGTGGTAAGTAAAAGTTATTTTATTATGCGTTTTTAAATATGTAAATATCTAAAAAGTCATAATATTGTCACATTTTATTACACTAAGTACATTTTATGATCTTATCTATACTGTATAATTTTGAAGATGAATTTCGTGAATAATAAATTTTATAATATCTTATTATATGTAGGTAAATCACGTAAAACCAGTCAAGCTCCTACATAATATGCACAGTTCCTATATCACCATATCACAGTTTATAATAGAAAACGGCTTATTTCCCCCGTCAATGAAATTATATTTTACGTGCATCTTCCGCCGATGACATATTATTATATGTGTATCTTCCGTCGCTGAAACCAGGCATTTTACACACATAATAGTGTTGGCACCAATTCGGTATTATGAGATAGACACACAAAATGTATGAAGTGGCCTCTTGAGAAATGGAAATTGATCCAGGATTTATCACCAACAAGTGGTAGCTGAGGGTCAAAGAGCAAAGTCATCAATTTATAGCTAGGCCTGCCTTGATATAATAAAGGCAAGTTATTTGCGGAATAGCGGGTTGATGTATTTGTGTACCTAAGCCACCACCTATGTAGTCGTATCATAAATATAGCGTAAGGGGCATTTGGTGTTGCTACCGGGTACTTGTTCTTTTTTCATTGTGCTGTGCGAAATATTGGTATTATTACTCGCATGACTGCTTTTTCTAATAATTTACCTATTTTTTAATTCGTTTATGTTATACAATATATAGAATGAATAGCAATTCTCATCTGTTTCCACGAAAATATAGGACGAAGTCAATTTCTTGATGCTTATATATCTATGATTCACATCTCATATAATATATATCCCGAAACAAAAGAATCACAGAACAATACCGCCGCTTTTGATGGGGCAACTATATATATCACGAGGCTTCACACGCAGCCATGTCAGAGAAGTCACAACCTTGAATTTCACACGGATTCGTGTCGAGAAAATGGACTAAATATGAAGGTGCTCGATTAGAAAGAGTAAAATAAGATTGGAACTTGCGCTATACCGAAGAAATCGTCTATTGTTCGTCATTTTTCTGTTATGCAGACGCAGAGTAACGAATTATGTATATATAACATATTTTAAAACTTAAATTGCCATTATATGGATAAAAGAAATCTGTTTAAATGAAAAGCTGAATCTGCGTTATATTGTAGAATAATGATTAATGAGAGTATATTTATAAATATTTATAACGAGTTAGACATTATGCTTAATCGATTAATAATATATAAATGTATCGTTAAAATATTTGAAATGTTATATGATATGCATATTACATTATAATATGTATTATGCAATGTATAGTTATTGTATGCGGCTATAGCAGTCTGCAATGAAAATTGCTGAAGCTGAGTTAGCAGCTGAAGCACATTTTCATTGCAGACTATAGCTATTATAGATATATACAATAAATGTATTGAATATCTATTGACTTCAACCAAAGGCAAATATTTAAGCAAATATCTATTAAAATTTAAAAAAATTTATTGAATATATTGTTAGTTTCATTGCGGTCTGCTAAGTTACTATTGTCTATGCCATAGAGTAGTATCAATAGATATACAATGTACAATAAACTTGTTAAATCATTTATACAAACAAATTAGAATCTATCTTCAATAAACATTTTTGTGTTATTTATAATAATAATTAATATTTATTAGGTAGATTTGATTGGCTTCGTTAATTTATATAGTATCTTGATATCAAGCATTTTAGTTGAAAATAAATTGATCTTATAATCCTTTGAAATATAATTTTATATTAGCACTTGTTGAAAAGCAGATGAAATCAACTTAGTCTCAGCAAAAGTAATCGAATCTCGAATGCTTGGTACTGCAGTTGTTAAGTTACATGTATATAGACGAAGAAACAAATTCTGATTGATTGCATCAACGATTTTAAATTGAACTATGCGCGGGATTAACAATGTATAAAAATTATATAAACTTTCTTTTGTTTATCAAAATTTACTAAACTTGATTGTCCAGACTATGTTTAATTACTCTATGGTCCAGACTGGTATTAAAACGATTTCTGTAATATTTAAATGTTTTTTCAAGTGGACCTTGTGCAGGTATATACAGTATTGAGAAGTAAAATGAATAATAATAAAAAATATATATATACAGAAATGAAATTTTAATGTATATTTCTTATATATATACGAGAATAGATGATATATTTAGATAATATTTTTTGTATAACCAATTAACAAAATTCAAATCATACATTTCTTTGTAAATAATTATTAATTAATATTATATATTTATATATCGAAAGGGCCCCATTGTATCAAAACTTACGTTTTCCAACTCTAAAGAATTATAATTTGAAGCTTTATTTTGGGCTATTGGTAGATGGGACATGAGGCTTTAATATTACAATATTACAACTTAAAATAAATGCGTGGTTTTCTTAGGATTTAGAGGAATTCGATAGTTTTGGGTCGTATTCGACTGATAAATATGTCAATGGGGCGCATTAAAATATCAAAATATGTCGATATTTTGGGGTACATTCGATAGATATATTTTTGTAACTATAAAAAAAACTTTTTACTTTTTACTGCTCAGTAGCATTTGTATTTTATTTTTTCCTATAAAATCAATCGCATTCGCTTTGTATATAATATATATCGTATTAAAAATATATGGTGAATAGGCGCCACCAAATACGGGGCGCAGTCGAGAGGTATTTTGGGGCGCATTCGAGAGGTATTTTGGGGCGCAGTCGAGAGGTATTTTGGGGCGCAGTCGAGAGGTATTTTGGGGCGCATTCGAGAGGTATTTTGGGGCGCATTCGAGAGGTATTTTGGGGCGCATTCGAGAGGTATTTTGGGGCGCAGTCGAGAGGTATTTCGGGGCCCTTTCGATAAATTTAAATATATAAATATATATATCAGGGCTGTATTCAAGGATTTGTTTCTTGCGTATCCTATGGATACGGGATACACAATTAAAATTATGGTATCCCATTGAGCAAACTGGTATACTATTCCGTATAAGTTTTATACAAACAAAAAGTATAACCCAACATTTGTATACAAACAAACAGTGAAATAAAATCAATTAACACAAATTTCAATAATTCACAAATATATTCGAATAAATCAATTAGAAAGTCCGTTTCGTCAATCGCCGCAGAGAAAATTGTCATTGTCAAGAGTTAATTCTTTCTTATTAGGTACATATGATACTGGGCCGTCCTGACTTCCTTTCAAGAAAATAAAGTATCGGGCTTCGATGCTGAAGTTTTCCATTGCTATTTCATCAATAAACACCCAATGTGGATCCGAGAAATGAGTGAACAGAGACTGTTTCTGCTTGCACTCTTCACGTTTTTCATAGCTGAAAAACCCTTCTCATAATCACTGCTTGACATAGATTAATAAAGAACAAAACGAACAAGAAAAGAGAGATTTGTAGCATTGGCAGACATCCACAAGTGGTGATGTGTCCAGAGACTTTGCTGGGACAGGGTGTCGTCAGTAGCTGCTCTCTTTTGGCCTGTGAACAACTCCACGAGATTTTCCGATTCTTATAGCGATGCCGCAACATTAAATCCTGATTTTTCGAATGGCGTTTTGAATTTGTTTTAAACGATGTAAAGCATCTCCTCCGCTTCAGTATACATAGTAAAAAAAGTCTATCCGCATCCCCTGCAAGAGAGGCAAAAAAGATAACGCTTTGGATATATTATAATAAAACCAATAATTATTGGTTTTGTCCCACAGGCGATTCTTCACTGCTGTCAAAATGGCAGTGGTAACCTGGTCGTATATGCTGAATTCTCTTTTCCAGGTTTATTGTTAGATATTGAATTTCTGGTTGTATAATATAAGTATATGAAGAAATTCAGATTTGGTTGTATCAAAAATCGGTATCCTGACCGGAATATTTAAAAAAAGAAAATCTGGTGTCCCATTTTAGAAAGTGGTATCCCACGCTAAATACAGCCCTGATAATATATAAATATGTAAATAATAATATATAAATAAATAAATATATAGATAAATATAATTTTTTTTAATCTATTTAACTTTACATCCTTTATAATACGCATATATATTTATATAACACATATTATGTATACTGGACAATATACAATTCTCGTGATTATAATAATTCATGCTTACAAGCTATATATCGCATACATAATGTATTTATTTTTGATATATATTTACCTCCGAATTATTGCTATATTAAATACTGTGTCATTCGAATTATTCGTATCCCCCATCCATTACGCAATCATAATATTCAACATAAGAGTTAAACCTGCTCTACATATTATATACCAGCATATTATATAATGTATGGTATTGATCTATTGTTTAGGCCCAGGGATAAACTCTTGTTTATATAATATATAGTGTACCATATATACATCTATATACCAACTTATACCGATGATACAAAAAGTAGACCGCTCTACTTTCTGTTCTAGACCGGTCTGTTTAGACATTTGACAATAAAATGCTGTATATAGTTTAACAGACTGAGATGTAAAAAAGTGAACTATATTATATTATTAGTAAGATTAATCTACCACAAGATTTATAGTAAGTAGCTCCCTGTAAATATCTCAAAGGCTTGATTTTTTATTTGTTCTGTGTATGTCGGTATCTGTTATTTGGAAACCGCGGATGAAATTCAAAGGAAGGAGGTTATATAAAGATTGCTATCGGGAATGGTCGGTAGATATAGATATGTATATTGTGTGCATATAGCGTGCGGCATGGGCGCATGATGCTTACTATTTTAATATAATTACACACACTGTGTTGTAAGCTTTGTATGTATTGTATTGTGTATATACCTTCATCTTATAATCCAAGCAGACGAGGAGAAGAGTAATAATGATAGGTATCCATCGTGGATGGGTTGAGGAGAGGAGAGGAGAAAAGAAATGATGATGGATAAATGCTTTCGCTCGGATGGAAGAGATAATGATAGGTATCATGACAGGGTGACCGCCCTGTACACTAAAAAACGGAACATGCACCCCACAGCCGATTCTCTGGGGTCATTCGGGTCACATAGAGACCCATAAGTTGTAGAGAATTAGGGTGAGGAGGTTGGCAACTTTGTAGCAATCCGCAAGGTCCAACTCGACCGCGTGGCTCTTATATTAAAAGTTGTAAACAAGTTCCCAATCTGTATTCTTTCTCGTGAGCTTCTGTGGTACTTGAACTTTTAGCGGGGTGCTACTTCTATATTGATTTGCCCACACATTGCAAGGAAAACAAGCTACATGCAAAGCTTGAATATCATGAGATGCTGTCCCCGCTCTTCTTCAATACATTTTTTCTTCTTCTCTCATGTCATGTCAAGCCAAGCGCAGTGATGTGATTATGCTTAAAATAACAAAATAATTATGTTGTCGTTAATGTTTCATTGATCGCTCAGTGGTGGGCCCTCCCAATTTCGTCTTACATTTTCTCAAGTGGCACTTCTCAAATCTGTTCCTCTTCTAAACACATGCAGTATATTATCGCCTCTTTATTTTTTCATATAGTTTTTGTTCTTGAGCTCCTTGAATTTGCTTCAAGTTTTGTTGAGATTTACATCCAAGGTCCCGTAGTGTGAGGTTAATTGAGGAGAATAATCGCACGGCAGCTTTTCGGTACAAAATGTAATTCTCTCATTTTCATAATTTTATAAGTGACATTATATCATTGTATGAATTGTATATTATTTACATATTCAATAAAAATCAAAATGTATATTAATGCTATATAGAAGTCTTGTATATATTCCACTTAAATTGCTATTAAATAGGCATATATATTGTATAAAAGTGCACACTAATAAAAATGTTAATAAAATCAAAACCTTAATAAATCATCAATCACAAAATGTCTTAATAATTTATTACAACAATTTTATATCTTTAAATTATTAAATGAATTTTTTCGCAATAATTAAAAAAATTTATTCTATATAAATCATTTCAGTCAAATCTGCTTTTAATTCATGTTTTAAAAATTATAAAAATATGTAGAAAATTTGTTTTTTATCAATATATTTTAAATTAAAAAAATAATTAGGTAAACACAAAAATGTATTGTTAAAAATATTTGTTTTAATATATAAATCAAATTTAACGAAAATATATTTTTTGAAACAATAATATTAAGATATTATCGTATTGTCATTATATATATATTATTATAATTATATATTGTAAGAAGAATGCGATGTTTTTCGCCATAAAAATATATTATTTAAAAAAAAAGCATTTAAAAATACATACCATAGCTATAATAAATAAAAGTTCAAATATTATAGGTTAAGGTTTGATTAAGTTCAAAATTTGGGATTAACAATTTTTTAAATTAAATCCAAATTAATGTTATTTTATATTTTAAATATGCAGGGTGTCCAAAAAGTTGTTGTTCTATGATCAATATTATATATTCCAATAAGAGAAAGATAAGGCTTTGCAGTGATCTATATTAAATGAGCAGAATATTATGTGACCAGTCAGTCAGTTTAGGAGTTGAACATTGCTTTACTTAGTTTGTTTGTAAATAAAACTTGTAAATAAAAGTTAAAATAAAACATTTTCACTGCACAGCAAATTTTTGGACCCCTGTATATAATTGAGAAAAAGCCTTTATAAAAATGATAATTTCAATTAAAAAAAATCGTATTTTAATTTTCGTATATATATTATTTAAAAACTATACTTTGAACCGTTGTAACAAAATTGTATTTCAATAAAATAAACTTAAATTACAGTCAAACATCTTATGAAAACTATAACATTCAGAACGAAAAATATTTAAATTTATACTAAATTCAAATTTGTTAAATATTTAAAATGTCTCATGCTGAACAGGTTAAATTAAACTGTAATCAAAATATTTTCCTATATATAATTGATTAATTATTATATATAATTATTTAAAATTTTAAAATAATTGTTTAATCGAAATTAAACAATTTGGTTAATAATTATAATGAAAATAGCTTAAAAATCTATACATTACTTATGTTTTTATATATTTTTATCGATAAAATAAAATATTTTTCTGAAGAAAATTATTTTAACATTAAAATTATTAATTAAATTTGTATTTAAAACAACAAATTATGTCATTATTATTATTTAATTTCAAAATTATGTTAATGATATATAGAATAAATATAATATTTGAATAAGAAATTTCTCCGCAAAAATATTATTTCCCAAGAAATTTTATTTATTTTATTATCATAATTTAACACTTTTGTTCTAAGTCAAATGTTTATTTTTAAATTGTCAATTAAAAGGTTTTCTAAAAATGTGTCCTGTTATTGAAATCATATATATACATAACTGTTTAAAAATATAGATATACTCGTAAAAGTCGATAGTTTTAAACAAATATTAAAACATTGTTTTGTATTTTGGGAATGTGAATGTGAATTATTATAGGTGACTTGTTAATATAAGTAATACAATTATTAGAAAATGTTATGTGTTCTTTAATGTTCAATAATTTTATAGTAAATATATAAATATTTTTAATCATTATTCCGATGAAAAAAAAATTCAATTACATAGAACAAATTATTCCAACATTTTTTATTAAGACTTCTTGAATATAGAATTTATAGACTTTCGCAATAAATTTCTTCGATATGGACTCAAATTTAAAGATTTAACATTATATTTAACATTTTGTTAACATTTTTAAACATTTAACAGATTATTTAACATTAAATTCTATATTCCAACCTGGCAAGTTATTTATTATTATTCTTATATTGCATAGACGCACATACATTGAAGAAGGATGTAACCAAATTTGAATGTTACTCTATTCGGATGAGCGCCCTCGCCTCTTGAACTTGAAAATGCCAGACTGCCTTTTGGTCCTTAGTCACGTCGAACTCCTACCTACATATAACTCCTCTACAAGGCTCATATACACTGCTCAAAGCCTGCCAGCCTCTTGTATAATTGACTGGGTATGAAGGTGGTCCTGACAAGGTCTTGCATCCAACCCCAAGTAGGAGGGAAGAGGCCAAAGTGCCAAGTCTAGGATTCCTCAGCAGACACTTTACTACATCTTGATGGCGTCGTGTTTGTGGAGTCGAATTTTGAAGTCATTCAGTCATCTCTTTTATATTATAGTTGAGAAGATGAATCAATGGTATCTTTCAAATGTTTTCTTCCGTATTTTGGAATGAAGTGGTATCGAATCGAAGATATAGAGTAGTATAAAAATACACTCTCCCTGTCATTCCAACATCTTCCGTTTAGTTTTTGTCTTTCCACCAAACTTTCACTCTGAGAAGCGGAAATCTTCCGTCGGAGCATTCTTTGACATCATATACACCGGTCTAAAAGTTTGAAGAGCTGCTGTATAAGTTTAAAGGGGAAAATATCTTCATTTTAGTATATCGACATATATTTACGTTAAGATACACGGGCCTTGCACATTACTTTCTATCTATACAGAAACATTGATACTTTTACTATTTTATGAGACAATTTCTTCGAGATTTCGGAAAAGGGCAATTATTTTAGGATTTTCGCGTCAGAATATAAAAGTTATTCCGTTTAAAATTAGTCAAGTTATACTCCTTTATATAAAGAATACATTCAGTCGGTCTCTTTTTTATCATTCAGGGTTATATTATACAGCCATTCTATCACCTATCGCTGACGCCCCGCAGGTATATAAGGATATTGACAATACACTGTAAAAAACAGACAATGGCTTTCTCCAAGAAGAATATCCCATCTTGAAGAAATGAAGCGCTTTCTTCTGTTTTACGAGCGCCAAGTCTAAAAACAAACTTTCCCAACTCTGTTGGAAGCTTCTTTCACCTCTCTTGAAGTTTTAAGAAGAGATCTTTTGCCGGACGCTACCGTATACTACAAAGTATAGCCGAGCCATGTTCCTATTCTGTGATAATGACACTGCGGCGCACAAGGCATAGAGGAAACATCCCTGTCAACGTGTCAAGATAATGTTCCGCCGCTTTCGGGACTCTTGTTTCCTATGGTTAGCGCGCGGAAGAGAGAAGAAAAGAAAAAAAGAAAAAACTTCAAATGGTAAACTCTCATCGTTCGTAAAGCGTTGCAAAAGTGAGGTCAGAAAATCTTTAATGTGCTGTTTTGGAAGAGTGATTTGCTGTTGGGAGCAACTCTCTACGCTCGCTATCTCTTCAGGTCTTATAATCTTCCGGTGGTATTTAAAGAAACAATGGGTCAACATCCGTACCTTGTCATTGAAACCGCGCACTTATATTAAGTGATTAATTATAATGTTATAAACGACCTCATTTTTATTATTACAACGCGCGCATGATAAGTATCAGTTCCGTGCATGTTATACCGAATTCAATTTATGAGTATAATTAACTGCGCCAATGTAATTGAGATAAAAACAGTATAATAGAGCGTTTCATATTTTTTATTTTTTTATTTTAACTCTTTAATATATCAGTATAATTAAATTAAGATAAATTATTCATTATACTATGTATATATATCTAATTACTATTTGTGAAATATGTATATATATAATAATTACTTGACTCTAGCGATATTGCACATATCAGGTAAGCCAAAAATAAATATCTTTAAAGTTCCTATAATATATATATAAATAAAATGGTTACGTACCGATTCGCCTACTCCCGTTTAGCCTAACCATTGTTCATGCCGATTACAATTACGCAACATATTACGCCAGCTGCTTGTACCGATTCGCCTAATGTGTTTCTCCCGTTTGGCCTATTCGACTATTGAATATTATCGCG